>OMNZ01089406.1:0-15589 GCA_900303255.1 Lesueurigobius sanzi
ATCACCAATACACGTGAAGTGAAATAAAGCTTATATGATTTACAGAAAGTAAATTTATGCACATGACTAATTTTGTTTAAATAATTCTTTCACACTTTCTGTAAATCATATAAACTTTATTTCACTTCTCAAATATCACTGTGTTTGTCTCCTATATGATATATTTAATTGGAATTTTTTATCCAAACAACCAATGATTTATAAAGGAAAATCATGAAAATTTACAGGGGTGCCCAAACTTTTTCATACCACTGTATATTGCAATACAAAATGTGAGGATAGATTAGACTATAATATAGTCATACATGAAGTGTTTAATAAACAGCAAACTCTCCTCAAGATAACAATAGATATCATTATTTTTCGGCAAACGTGTTGAGTATGATGCTTCCAAGTCAGCGTTGGATCTACAATGACACCTAGAAATTTAGTTTGACTAACTTGGCTAATTTTGAAACCATCAATTAAAACTTTTCTGCATTCTCTTGATTATTATCTCTTGTTTTTGGTGCTAAAATCATAAAGTTTGTTTTTGTATATTAAGAGAGAGTTGATTTACTTAAACCATTCTGTGATATGTGATAATTCTTCATTAGCTTCTCTGATCAAGTGTCGACATTTGAATGAGATAATAGAAGACATCTGCAAACATCAGGGGCAGTACGTTTTTACAAACATTTCTTAAATCATTGATATGAAAATGCAAATGCCATAAACCAAGTTGAAATCTGTAATTAGTATTTATTTATTTTTACACATGAATCAAAAAAAATATTGCACAAAGTTCAATGTCTTCTGTCAGCACATGTGAACTAAGGCCAAATGCTTTAATGTTCGAAAGTGTTGATAGTATTAAAAAGATGAAAGGACATTCAGCCAAAAGAATAATATGGCAGATTTGCAGATCCAAACTCGACCTAACAATGATTGGTTCTACATTTGTGGATTTTCCTAATTTGAGATTTCCTTCATAAACTGTCTCTCTCCCATCGAGTTGTATCGGCACCTGCTCCAACTGAGATTATGACATCAGCAATTTATAGAACGTGAACTCAACCCATTTCCTCTGTTAAACTCCAGGTTTAGGTGTTTCTCATTTACCATTGCAAGATATGGCCAGATGTAATATTTCCATTGATCAACACTGGGTGGCTGTACACTCCTCCAAAAAGTAAACCACAATACAGTTCATCTGAGTGGATAAATGTTACCGACTAAATCCTACCATCTCAGATTCTCAGATACAACATGACGACTGTGTAATACACCTGCACATTAGAAGCTGTCCCTGCGCTGTGCTTTTACCACTGCTAAAACATTAAGGAGATACACTGTCCATAATTGGCTGCTTTAGGGAGCTGTGTGTTTTGCTCGCAGGAGGTCAAGGCACTCCTGCGCTGACTGACTGTGAAGGATTATTATGGGATTAGGGGTGTCTCGGTTACCAGGGCGAGATGATAATCGCAGTGCCGTCCTCTGATCTCAGCCAGGATAGGGGCGTCAATCAAATTGGAGACACTCAGAGATGAGAGGAGCTTCTGCTGTGAGCACATCACGTGGACGGCTGTTTGTGTCCACAAACACAGGCGTAGGTGTGCTGAGTGAGTCACCTGATAAGTAAAAGGTTGATTTAATTTTCTCTGTCAGCGAGGTTAAGGCAGTAGTAGACACCAGGCCCAGCTCCCACCCGCCTCCAGATGGTCCCTGTGGAGAGAGGCTGATTATCGGCCCCATCTGAGCAGGCAACCTGAGAGTGTTGATGTTGGGTGGGCAGTGTGGTGCCACGCCAAGACTCATGTCCCCAGGAGCCTGAATCCGATCCCCTCTACCTGCCCCCTGTCTCTGCCGCAGCTCCCTCCTGCCCTGCCCCATCACCGGCTAGACTTACTGCACCCCTCCCTCCTCCGCCCTGGGATAGGCTTTCCTCCACCTGACAGGGCTTGGCCAGGATCACTGGAATACCTGGACAGGTAGCTCTGCACAGGGAGGTGTCAAGTGTATGCGCTCGCTGTGGGGCTCTGGAGACTGAATCAGACAAAAAAACATGACAAGGTGGAAAAAAGCAGCAAAGAAAAAAGGAAATATCACAGAAAGAAATTACAATTTATGTACAGTACCAGTCAACAGTTTGGAAACACTATGTATTGGCTTTTCTTTATGTTCAACACTATTTACATTGTATGGTTCTCATTAAACTATGAATGAACACATGGAGTTAGGGTATGTAGGAAACAAAAAAGGGTGAACAGTCTCAAAATATGTTTTATATTTTAAACTCTTCAAAATTGGCAACCTTTACTGTTCTCAATGAACTTCATAAGGTAATAATGACCTGAAATGGTTTTCAACGGTCTGTGAAGTGAAAACCATTTCTGGCGACTACATCGTGAAGCGTGTTGAGAAAACTGTCAAAAACAGTAATCAAAGAAAAAACACAATCTAAATACTCTTGAAATGAAAGAAAAACCAATACACAAAAAGTGCTTCCATACTTTTGACCGATGGTGTATGTAATTTGATGACTCAGGGGATTAGAGGAAGGTCGCACTCAGTTCATGTACTTGAGTGTAACTGTACTTCTTTGAGTGGTTTCATCACACAGTACGTATACTTCAATATCATTTTGAAGTAACAGTACAAGAAATCATTTGGTGAGGCTTTCCACCAAGTAAATCTGGAAGAGACAAAAGTTTTATGTTGACATTATGTCAAGTTATATCCAGTTACTCTGTACTCATGTATTATTCCACGTAATACTATACTTGAGTGATTATTTGGATCTACTTTTTTTGTTTTTGTTTCTTTACTCCTACTTAATGTTACTCTTAATAATTTTGGCTTTACAATAGACCCTTTCATTGTTTGTGGAAAGGTAGATTCCTATCCATTTCCATTGTAGCTGTCATAGTTGTTGGAACTGTTGTTGGAAATATCAGATAAAACCTTATTTTATCGTCTCAAATGTCGTTCCTCTTGTTCTTGCTCATTAAGCCACAAGGGACGACACTTTTTAGTTGTAGTTTTACACTTATGATCACTAGTTTTAGTTTAATCTTATTTCTCTTGCTCACTTCCTGCCTCCAGCTGATGTCACTGATGATGTAAGCAGCGAAAGGGTCTATTATGAAAACTCTGCGCACTTAACAGTCGCCCAGCAGCCTCACTGGGTTTGTGTGAACTTGAACAAAGCCGCTAAGCTCCAAAGTCCTTTTAAATAATCCCATGAATTAATAACAAGAGGTCAGCGGCTGCACTAATAAACTCGTCCACGTTTTTGATTTTCTGCCCTCTTCTTCATCTCTCCATCTTTCTGCTAATTAGGCCAAAGTCTTGGGTTTCCTCCGTCACATTATGAGCCGCCGGAGCTGTTCAGGGTAGAGGGAGCGTGTGTAGCCAAACGAACCAACGCATAATTGGATGAGAGGGGAGTGTGAGATGCTGTTCAAAGTCTTCTGGAAAACATCACTGGGTCGGAGCCTTTGTGAAACATAGAACCCAAGAACACGAGTGCCACTACACCAATGAGTGAAAATTCATTAGAGCATGTTCAAGTGTGTGTGTCAGAATAACTTCAGCGTTAAAGTGTTTTCCATTTTTGACCTTTGTCATGTTCAAGAAGCAAACCTTGAGTTGATTGTCACTTAAACTTTCCTTGCACAAACTGACTTCAACTTCAAATACAAATATTTTAATAAGTGACACTCAGCGGTTGGTCTTTCCGTGTTTTTCTTTTTCCGTCGGAAAACTATGTCAGAGGATTTGGCACATTAAAAATCATGCTGAAATATGTCTACAGCAATGGCTCTCAACTGGTACAGCACCAGGACTCACGATCACCCCAGTGTGAGAAGTCGTGACCCAAATAAGAATTTTACAATGTGAAATATGGTCTTTTCCACAAAATTATTGTTGAATAAGTGTGAAATAAGCCTAAACTGAAGTTATGAAAATTTAAACAGACTATACTCCAAGTAAGTTAAGGAAATTGGTTTTAGATTTAAATTAAGAAAAGCATTAAGATACACATCTCCTGTATATACTACACTGACCATGTCATTGACGTTTTCAACACGTCTCAATGAAAAATATCACCAGGGCCCCCACAGTCTAAGGTGAACTCTGTGGGAAACATTGCAAGATATAATTTCTTCTTCTTCAAACAATAAACATTGAAAAACAAAAAGTTCCCAAGGAAAGGCTCGCGACTCACTTAAAACTCAGGTTATTTACTTACTTTTTCAATAGATGAAATATTGACAAAATGTTCTCTGGGAAAGCGTTGGGACCATAGTTCCCTGATGTACCAGTTGAGAACCACTGCGCTGTATCACACTTGAATGAACTTTGTGGATGTTTGAGGTTTTTTTCATGAGCAAAAATACATTACCCATTTTCATTTTGTTCTTTCAGTGGTTAAAACTCTAAACTTAAATATTCCACTACTCGCAACGCAGATGGAACCTTATAATTCTAAGTGGACGAAATCCCATCAAGTCCCCATGTTTCATTCATCGTTCATTCGCTCTCAAAGCGCAGAACTACTGGTGATTCCACGCGTCTTTAAAAGCACAATAGGAAAAAGAGCCTTTAGCTTCAGGCTCCTTTTCTATGGAATCAACTTTGAGACTAGGCTCAAAACGTTTCTTTCGAATTAGCTTACAGTCAGGTTAGCTATAGGCTCAGTACTAAACCTACAGCATAAGCAAGGCTGCTATATAAATTCATAAATTCAATCACTGTATAAATTATGTTTTTACTTTAAAATACTTTTACATTTAGTGTGGTAATGGACTGCATAACATATATATACTGTATATAATATTTGATTTAATTTGAATTTTTACAGATTCATTTAATACTAACTAGCTTATTGAAAAACTAAACAAAACATCCAAAATCCCCTCTGAACAAATCTTCGTAACTAATATATAAACAAAATAAAACCATACAGTTAAACCTGGCTGTATGTGTTATTTCAGGGGTTTTCAACCAGTGGTCCATGGCCCCCTGGTGATCTGTGACTTGCTGACTATTACCAACTAAAAATACACTTGGGCCACTGCATATTGAATATTAATGAATATCAAGGTGATACATCTCTTTTCATAATTATACTTACTGTTATTTTAATCATTTGAGAACACAAAGCATTGTAAAATAAAGTATATAACCCCCTTTTATACAAAAAAATAGGCCTATATTGCACACACAGTCGGGCCGCAGACTAATGCTTAGTCTGAACGGTGGTCCCTGGGACAGAAACAGTTGAAAACCCCTGTGTTATTTAGATTTTGTCACAGAAAATAGGCAATTTTGGCAATTTGCATTTTAAATTTAACATGAAAACATGGGCCCTGGGACTACAGATGAAAATTAGCCACGTGGCTAACTTTGGCATATTTACATGTGGACTCTAAGGAGTCATGTTAATTAATATGCGCTGTCCCATCTTAAAAAAAAAAAAATGTTTTCATGTATTAGTAATATCCAGCAAAAGCTTCACGATTTCCCTTTTCCCGGCAGTGTCTTGCTTTAAAAGCACACATGTAGGTTTTCAAAATAGTATTGATCATCATTTTATGTCGCTTTCTCATGTATTTTCCACAGGCTTTTCCTAGAAGCAAATATTCAGATTGGAAAAAGTGATATTTTTCAACAGTTTGTATTAAAAATAGCAGAGGTCCGGCTGTGAGGAAAAAGCCGCACCTGGTAATTGCTGCAACACCCACTGACCGCGCACACTCCGCTCCACTCCTTGACAAAATGTAAGAAAATTGCTTGATAGTTAGTGCATTATTGTTTCAGGGAACACCGAGAGGTTGCCTTACTTGGCCCTGGGTGGCATCATTAGCCCAGTCTGAGTAACAGGTTTAAATCAGATGGCATTGTGACGGCGCGCAGCCACTGCTGTTCTGTGCATGCCATTAACGTCCGCTCTTTTTTTGTGATTAATTCCCCATGTCGACTGCGGAGCCCTCGCGTCCGTGATTAATGAACCAGCCGCCTGACGTAATGTTCCAGTATTTTGCGAGGTTGAGTACTATACAGTGAGGGAGAAACGCCACAATAACCGACTGATGTGAACATTTCTACCAATGAAAGCTGCCAAACAAGTCGACTACTGTAGTTCTCAGCTGGTATCGCCTCAGGACTCACTTTCAGCCTAATCACGACAAGCCACTTCTAACTTAAAAACATGTTGCAGAAGTTCACAAAATCAACAGCCACACGACAATTTCCTGTTTTGGACGCCATTTTTACCTTTCAACAGTGGTGGTCGAAGCTCTTCATTTCAACACTTGAGTAAAAGTACACATACAACTGGTCAAATATTACTCCAGTGAAAGTAAATTTTGACCAGTTAATAATGTACTTAAAAGGAACACTTTGGTAGTACAAATGTTCTTTCCAAAGTGTACCTTTTAAGTATATTTTTCACTGGGCAGTGCCCCCTTTAGTTTAGTTTTGTTTTGTCCTGTTTTGTATGTTTTTTTTTTTGTTTTGTTTTTTACTTTGTTTTGTCTTTGTTTCAGTTATGTTCATTGTAGCTACACAGAAGTGCGCAATCAGAGAATGGATTTGGATGAGGACCTAACCTATTTAAAGCTCATATTTGTCTGTCTTTGGTCAACATCTCCATGAAGCCGAGCTGGAGATGTGCCCGCTCCCAGTGAAGTTACAATCAGTCTTAAGAGAGGCTATTTTTCAATGGTAAAAAATATCTGGAATAAAATAAATCATTGTATTTTATTACATTTATTGGCTCAAATTTTACAAATTGTGCCTTTAAGTTAAAATATTCAAAGTAAAAAGTACATTTCATTTTAAATGAGTGTTGTGAAGCTTGAAACATGAAACATATGAATATACAATACTTCTGAAGATGCATTTGAGTCTGTTCCTCTTCAGTTCACTCTGGTTTAACTTGTGCAGATGCCAATGACCAAAGAATAGAAAAATAACATTATGATGATGATATTGATGCAAAATTAGTGAATTGGAAGCAGCAATTTATTTAGATATTGCTAATTGGCATCCTATAACAGGTAACTGTAATCAAAATCAGGTCAACCCAACTCTAACCTTGTACAAACTAAAGATTAGGCTAAAAGGCCAATAAAATACACAGCCTGGGCAAAAATAAAGTCACCACCTGGATTTAATCGTCATTTTCACACATGGATTGTCCACCACAGTATCCATATCTTAACTCCACTGAGAATAGTTGGGATGTGCTGGAGAAGGCTTTGCTCAGTGTTCACACTCTTCATCATCAATACGAGATCGTGGTGAAAAATGAATGCCACGATGGATGGAAATAAATCTTTGGACATTGCAGAAGGTTATTGAAACAAAGCCACAGCGAATGGTGCTGTGATCAAAGCGAAAGGTGGCCTAATGTGTGTGTGACATTTCTTTTTGTTTTTTGGCCGGGCAGTGTCGTTTTAAATCAGGTCTCAATGAAACAACTCTATTAAATCGGAGAGAAAAACATGATCCGTTCAACTTGTGTCCACTCCATAAGTAACGAGTAACAAGAGGTGCTTTTAAAATGTTTTGGAGTAGAGTGAGTTTGTCAAATGTATTGGAATAAAAGTAATGCCTTGTAATATGTAAAAATGCCAAGTGCAGATCCTCAAAAACTCTACTCAAGTACAGTACTTAAGTCCATTTACTTTGTTAGTGACCACCACTGCATTCCAACACATACAATAATAACTGTTCATTGCTATTGCTAGTCTTGTTTATTTATTGTTATCACAGGAGACCCATGAATACCAAGGTGCAGTCTTTCCTCATAGTCTTATCTTGATTCAAACAATGATTGCAACACTGTCTATCAAAGTGATTTATCAGCACTCATTTTTGGAAAAGCTGCCCAAGCTGCTGTTGGTTCCTGACACACACAATTTCAAAGTCTACTCTCTTGTTGCTGTTCATTTATTTTTGTTTTAAATTATTAGGTTAGGTATAGTAAGAAAAAATGGTTTCATAGAAGTGAAGTGACGGTTGTTCTGATACTAAAATCATGTAAATGTCTTTTTCATTGGTATACATTTGACACTGGTTACCCTATAATCATACAATAAAAATATTAACAGATATAAACAAGAATAAAGGGGAAAACCGCACAGAACACACAGTCAATAACTACAACCACATTTTGAACATTTCAAATAGTTTAGATGTGTGGTAAAATTATATTAATTTTGCTGACATAGAAAGGTACAGCCTCTATATAAGCCAGAGTGTAGCTTTTCTGACACTTTCAGAATCAGACTTCAACATAATAACACTTCCTGAACCTATAATTTTAGTGGTACATACAGTAGCCGTATAAGACTTTTCTGTGTGGAATCTGCATGTCTGCCATGTTTCTCAAAGACATGGCAGTAGCCTGATTCTTTTTTAGTCACAAATTCATTATGAATCAAACTGAGGAGCCCAAGAATCCAGAGCTATGGTATGTCGCCAGAGACAGAAAGAATGACATCCTTAATAATAGTTTGTATTGTATAGAAGGAAATGCATTTACATGTGGACAGAGCGTGTCAAAAATATTATTGAAAAAAAAAATATTTTAAGGTTCACAAAAACTTCAGCTGCACTTGATTTGAAAAAAGTATGAAG
Organism: Lesueurigobius sanzi; assembly: GCA_900303255.1. Lineage (NCBI taxonomy): Eukaryota > Metazoa > Chordata > Actinopteri > Gobiiformes > Gobiidae > Lesueurigobius > Lesueurigobius sanzi. Next base: position 8,632 of record OMNZ01089406.1, read on the forward strand.
GTTGCACTAAATGTACTAAAGTTTTGTTTTGTTCATGCTAACCTTTTGAGCACTTCTCTCCAAAAGTAACAAGTTTGAAGAAATACTAACAAAGTGTATATCTATACGAAATAACTTCAGTCCTGCAAGTCAAACATTTTTCACCTCTTAAGTCAAGGACAGAGCCAGTCGCAAACCCACACACTCTCCTCTCTTTACAGGACAGGGGAAGGTCAGCGCCACTCAGTTGACCTTTTCATGTCAAAGTCAATATTGTTTTCAAGCCACCCCCAGCTCCGACAGAGACAGAGGACACAGTGAGGTGTAATTAGCTGCTTGACCCCGACAGCAGTGAAACGCTGGTGTAGCCTGACAAGATGAGCAGCCTTTAGTCAGAGGTGGCCAGTAACAAAGTCGATTTAGCCTCAGTGCTGAACTTAAGGAGAGTTTCTGAAGGGTATTTTTTGTCAAGAATGTATTACTTTTACTCTTCTACATTTGACAGACAATTAAAATACTTTCTACATTTCTACATTTCACTCCAGAACAGTAGGTGGCGCTGCGCAGATATATTGTGTGTCCCATACGAGCGGTCGCGCTGTCGTCACGTCCGGGGCTTTGGTAGGCAACGTGAATGTTTTAAATGAATAATAATAGTTTTACGAATAATATTGTTCACAAACAGAGCAGTGCTTCCCTGGTGTCGGAACAGATCTGTGACTTAAAGGAATAGGCCACTATTTTCCAGACTGGGATATGTTCTTACCTGAGCTTAGACGAGGTGATGCGTACCCGGCTTGGTCTTTGTGCGCGCCCTCAGTCCCGTAAATAGACTGAAGATATTATTAGCATTAGCCTAGCGTATTCCTATGGGGAAAAATGGGGTGAAGTTAGAAGCCACCAAGCTTTTCCGCATTTTTTACAGAAAATTAAACATGTCGAAAAGTGGTACTAGATTGTAAGGCGTAATAACACCCCAGGAGCACTTCAATGTCTGTGCAGTAATATCTTCACTCCTAGTGTGAGAGAAGACGTATTACTGCGCCTTACAATACTGCCACTTTTTATCAGCTTAGAAAATCATTTAATTTTGTGTAACTATACTTGGATCGTGTAACTACTCACAGAAATGTATTTAATGAGAAAACATGGAAAAATACGCTAGCAGAGGCTAATGCTAACAACATCTTTGTCTATTTACGGGACTGAGGGCGCGCACAAAGACCAAGCCGGGTACGCATCAACTCGTCTAAGCTCAGGTAAGAACACATCTCAGTATGGAAAATAGTGGCCTATTCCTTTAAATAAACGGCGCTACACGTCTGAATGCATCAGCTGTTGCCTACCATTCACCAATCGCTCCTATTCGCTGTGGCTTCTGCGATGTCCAAAGATGTATTTCCATCCAGTTTTGCATTCATTATTGACAAAGATCTTGTAGTGATGATGGAGATATACAGTGCATAAATGCGTAACCCCCTTTAAAAAGTAACATTTTAAAGAATACCTACTGAAATTGAGATTTATTGAGCAACAAGAACATAACAGTGTAAAATATGCGACGCCCTGTGAGACGACAAAGCCTTTCCATAAAAGATAAATGGTCACATTTATACAGCGCTTTTCTACCTGCACTCAAAGCACTTTACGTCAAGGAACCACTCACCCATTCACCCTCTCATTCATACACCAGTGTACGCGCCACTGTCGTCCTATATATTCAATAGGACTAGGAAGAAGTAAAAACTTGTATACTCCTACCTCTTTACCCCTTCTTCCAAGTCACAGTTACAGTACAGTGCAGTTAACCAGGTCATTCAGGATGTTCACAGAATGATGTCATTCTTTGGGCACATGCTGAACCAATTTTATTTTGTTGGTCAGGCAGTGTACTTCTATGCTGCATACTCTGTGGTTATAATAATCCATGTTGCCTCTCTCTGAAAAAAGTAAGGAATGTATGATAAGTAGTAGCTTTGAGTGTTCAGTTCAGGTTCATTTTAACAGTGGTTACATCCAAAACAGTGGTGGGTGGCGTTTTTGTCACATGACTTTAAAAATGAGTATGTTTTCGCACATGTTTTGCGTTTCTCTGATTGGTTAATGCGCCTGTCAATCACGTCCTTCTAATGCTGAGTACCAGAGTACACGTCTTCGTGAAGGATTGGAAAAGCCTGTTGTCTGGCTGATTTGTACTTTATACTCTGAATACTTCATATTTCTATAACAAATACTTCTAAAAGCAACGTTTATTTTCAATGGAGGCCTATTTGAGCAGTCGTATGCCTAGCTACAACCACTCATGCAATGAAATGAAGTATCACCACTGCCTTTTGTACTTTTGGACAGAACAGTGAGAGTTGCCGTGGTAATTTCGTCAGCTAAAATATTTTGTCATGATTTTGGTCAAAAATTACACTAAAACTAAATTTAAAATAGTATATTCGACTAAAACTATGAAAATAATATCCTGATGTTTAAAAAAAATGTAAAGAACACTAAAAATGTGAACTTCTGACTTCTGTTTGAAAGAGCCTCATATCATTTAAATTCACTGCCAAACAGGTCTGTGCTTCATGTGAGACAAGCTCCATGACGCAGAAAATATCATTACATATTTTTAATACAATCATATAACGCGATGTTGACTAAATTAACTTCAGATTTACTTCACTAAATTCACTTATAATTTTTGTCAACAAAAAGTAACCTAGACTAAAACAAAAAACAATCGTCTGACTAAATTTTGACGAAAAGAAAGAAAAACAATGAACTTATTATATATTATATATATAATAATTGTAAAATATGTTTTTGTTGCATTCTTGTTTCTTGATAATTTATGTATACGGTATACAAAATTCACTTAAATTCAACTTATGCCTATCATAGATATGGAGGATAACACAAAAACCTTTATTTCACTCATGGTTAGTGGTTGCATGAAGCCATTTATTGTCAAAAAACCTTCTTGTTTACACTTTTCAACTACAAACTCGCCAAATGTCCCTGATTAAAAGTTTACATAGTGTGCATCGTGAAATACATTTTCAGAGAGTCCAATTTAGTCATAGAGTCCTGTATTTTAGCTGAAGTGAGTTTTTCTTTGCTCCTTGTTGAAGGTCAGGTACATGTTAGATCAGGGACATTTGAGTAGTTTCTGTGTCATTATGATTTCAAAAGAATAAACTCAGCTCTTTGACAATAAATGGCTTTGCGCAACCACTAACCATGAGTGGAAAAAAGATTTCTGTTATCATTCATATTCTCTGAAAAATGGTCAAAAGATTAAAAGGGTATGTAAACTTAAAAGGGAATTATTCTCAGTGTGGGAAATATAAATTGTGATAAGGCAAGGCAAAATATGCTTCAGCTTAGGCCTTTTCGGTCTTGTACCATTGGGACATTTGTTATTCCTTGATGTTGTACAGGCTGTCCATAAAGTCTCTTTACAATAACGGGGGCGCAGACGGTAGAGCGGGTTGTCTCATGATCGGAAGGTCTGTGGTCTGTGGTGAGAGTGATTGGTTGGTGGTGGTCGGAGCGGCCGATGGCGCAGAATGGCAGCCTCGCTTCCGTCAGTCTACCCAAGGGCAGCTGTGGCTACAATGGCAGCTTACCACCACCCAGTATGGAATGAAAGAATGACGACAGTGTAGCACTTTGAGAAACTTGTGACACAGGCTTGTAAAGCGCATTACAAATGTAAGCCATTATTAATTTAAAAAATATATCACAAATGCAGTTGATAAGATTTCTCTTAACCAGATTTGTTCTATGGTAATCAGAGGGTTTGCAATCACATTGAAATTGTGAATTGAAAAGTCAATGTGTGGTGTGGAATCATGTGCAATCGAACAATTGGTCAATTTTTCATCCACGAGGCATCAATTACTGCAAATGTTTACCTTGACCTTTTGACTAAATAAGGACTGCATGGACTTCTATCAATGGACAAAGACATGGGACATTACTGACTTGAAGCAAAAGATTTCTGATGCCATTGCTACCACTGATGAGGCTCTGCTACAGCGAACATGGCAAGGAATCGAGTACCGTGTTGATGTGCTTCATGCAACAAATGTGCCCATATAGAGGTGTATTACACTAATGGTGCCCATATAGAGGTGTATTAAACTAATGGTGCCCATATAGAGGTGTATTAAACTAATGGTGCCCATATAGAGGTGTATTAAACTAATGGTGCCCATATAGAGGTGTATTAAACTAATGGTGCCCATATAGAGGTGTATTAAACTAATGGTGCCCATATTGAGGAGTATTAAACTAATGGTGCCCATATCGAGGCGCAACAGAACAAATCTGGATAAGATATCTTATCAACTGCCTTTGTAATACATTTTTTAAATTGTAAGGAGACACCCGGCATTTCATTTAAAGTGACCGAAATAAACTTAAATTTCAAGACTAAAACGAAATTAAAATATGTCAAAATGAACAGTGAGTTGAAAGATGTCCACCTTAAATCCAAGAAGAAAACACCTGTCTCTGTGCTCACAATAAACACCCACACGCTTTTCAGTGCTTACAGACCTGTACCTTCCCGTATCTGAGAGGGGGGGGGGGCAGAGGGGTAACCCAAGCCAGGCGGGGTAGTAGTGAGAGGGGAGGGAGGGGAGGGAGGAGCACTGCTGGCCCTTGGTCAAGTGCCTTGTATTCCACAAACAGGCCGCATCCAGTTACACTTCACCTGAGACGCCGAGCCGAGGACTTGGCACAAAGAGAGGCATGTGGGCTGTGTCCCTGTGGTGCGCCGTCTTTCGATAAAACAGATTTCACTCTCACAACGCGCCCGCAATCTAAAGGTTACTCTAAATTAGGCAGCGTTTCAGTTGGATGTCATTACTTTAAGCTCAGGTCGGGAGAATATTCATCACTTAAAGCCACACTGCCAAACATTTTACCCAAGAAATATAATAGAAATACAAGCATTTCATTTATCACAGGTGTTTTTATCGGTGAAAGATATCTCAACTTGTGTTTTTACTGTGACTGGGCTCTCCTCTCCTCAGTAATGACCTAACTGTTCATCTCCATACAGGCAGGCTGCCAAGCATAAGGTTTAAATACATGGTTCTCTATCAAATAATTCACTATAGAAATGTTTTGGCAGTGTCTAGTTCATCACCAGGAGTATTTTAGTACATGAAAAAGGGTGAGTGAGTGATGCTGAGGGTTGATTTAATCACAAAGTCAGGTACTCTTCAAGGATCCATGCGAAAAAAGCGCTGAATTTGCAGAAAAGAAAAGGGGTGCGAGGCACTACTGACTTAAAATGTCCTTTATTTTCAACAGGACATCCCCACCAACGCGTTTTGAGCTGTCCTAGGTGTGCATCAGGGCAGACAGAGTGAGCATTTTAGTTCATGTGTAGAGTTTTACATTTTAGATGTTTTTGTTTTTAAGTCATGAGTCATTTTTATTCACTTTGTAGTCCTAACTTGGAAATCATTTCGGACTACTTACAGTAGATCAGTGGTGTCCAAACTTCTGTCATCGAGGGAAGTGTATACAGTGCAGTGAATCAACCTGAGTGTATTTAAGAGAGGTTTTAACTGTGTAACCTTTATTTAGGCTTAAACCATTAGCTGTCTCACTAAAATGTTAAATTGTTGAAGTTTCATTTGTGTAGAATTATTAAATTTTCCATCTCTAGCAATGTATACGACAAATGTGGGCCAAATGTGGTCTGAGGGCCGCACTTTGGACACCCCTGACTTAGATAAAACATTTTAGTCTTATTTCAGTGTGGTTTAGTTAAAGAGCCTAAGACCGAGATCTATGTATGAAGAGTTAATTTGAAAAATAGTTGCTAAATAGTTGCTAAATAGTTTTAGATTTTTATCACCGTGCTCTAAAAGGGACACCAGGAAAAGTAAAGTTGAATCAATGTATTAACAGAAAAAACCTTGCTGAGACCGTACTGTGAAAGTGTGGATGTAAAGCAAGAGATCCGAGGCACTCAATATGTCGCCAAAATTTGACTAAAAGTCCTTTAATAAATACATGGACAACACCACCACATTTCAACAAACGTCTTCATCAGGGCTTTGTAACACAGTTGAATCAATGTCACCAATAACAGATGAGTTCATATTTCTGATTCACTAAAATAGATGAGGTCATTAAAAACACTGCTCCACAAAGAGGAAATTAGAAGCTTATGTTGATTTTTGTCAATGGCGTCTGTTTTTGCAAATTAATTCTTCATATACTGTACTTCGTTAATTATTTAAAAAGCTGAATATTCTTATATATAAGCAAAATAAATTTAAAATAAATAAATTTAAGTAAAACTGTCTTTTCGCCGGCATCATTTAATTAAACTTTGCAGCAAAAATCCTTAAGATGTACGTAATGTTACATAGCATGGTCTATGTGTGTACAGTGTTTTGCCAAGCTATTATGCTTACATGCTGGATGTATATTAAACTTTAAAGGAATGTCTTAAACCTGGGAATCGAATATCCCGGGATTAGCAGGGAACCAAACCTCCTCCCCCTCCTCCATCTGACGCTCTCTACATGTATAACAGTTTTCTTCTCGGCACACAAACAGCCTTGGTCGCTTATGCACTATGAAGGGCTCGATAATGGCTAAATGTGGCAGGCCTCGGCGCAGCTAATTAAAAAGGTGAAAGTGGGAGAAAGGGAGAGAGTGTCATCAAGGCCACTGTGGGAGAGGTACACCTGAGACGCACACAGGCAGCAGTGCTCGGGGCATGTCTGACCTGAACGCTGCGCTGCTGCTGTTTGAAGTTGTGACAGGGGAGGGAGAAAGAGAGGCAGGGGGGAGGGAAAGAGAGGGAAAGAGAGGGAGGGGAGAGAGGAGGAGAGGGAGAGGGGGAGAGAAAGAGAGGGGGGGGAGAGGGAGAGGGAAAGAGAGGGAGGGGAGAGGGAGAGAGAAGGAGGGGAGAAAGAGAGGCAGGGGAGAGGGAGAGGGAAAGAGAGGGAAAGAG
>OMNZ01089409.1:4311-15354 GCA_900303255.1 Lesueurigobius sanzi
GAATGCCTGCCGCACCCAAACCCCCCCCACCCCACAACCCCCGTCATCCAGCCTGCCCCCCCTTCATGTGGATCTCCCCGAGGTTTCTTAATTTGTCCCAATGGGTTTTTGGAGTTTTTCCTTGCAGAGAAGGAGGGTCTAAGGACAGGGGATGCCCCAGGACAATTAATATTAACTCATTATTTTTCTTGTGAAGCCCTGCAAAGCGACTTTGTTGTGATTTTGGGCTTTACCAAATAAATTTAATTGAAATTGAATTGATACAAAAAGCCAATTCTTTATTTAAAAATATTATACATTTAACCCTCAATACAAAAATCTGTGTGAAATACTTTTAAATTTGAAACATTTGAAAGTGGATACTTTTACTTAAGTAGAATTGTAATCCGATACTTACTTAAAGATGCATTGTGGAACATTGTACGTGGGGAAAAAAGAACTGATTAGTGTGACCCTGTGGCTTTATGGGTGGTTAGATGGTGCCATTACTTTCCATCACAGCAGCCTTTATGACGCTGCAGGGTCATGTTTTTAGGGTTTCTGGTAGGTATTCTCTGCTGGTGGAACCATCATAGCACTCGACTGGCAAATCCATGTAAGCGGCCTCCGACACGTCACTTCACCATCATGTGGCGCTTCTGACCAAGGAGGAAGTAGCCGAAACTAGCAACGTACTGAAAACATACCAGTCACCTTAAAAAAACATTTAATCCCGAAGCGCCATAGAGGCCGCAGTGATGGAAAGTAAAAGTTGTAATACGTATTTATTTTTTTGCATAAAATGTTCCACGATGCACCTTTAAGTACATGTGTTGCTCCTGTATCTGTACTTTTACTTTAGAAAATTGAGTACTTCTCCTACTAAACCCTTTGAAAAAATTGTATTGAGCCAGTATTGGACAGGAGTATAGCTGATCTAGCCGGAGTCACACAACAGTCCTCTGGTTGTCTAAGGCGCACCATAGGAAGACAATAATACCTATATAGGAAATATTTCTGAAGTCGTAAGTGGAAAGCTGTGGTTCAGTGGGAGGCTAGGACCTGTCCGGCGTCCGGCTTGTTTCATTAGCCCGCAGCTAAAGCACATTAAGAGCGGATAAATTACTCATGCACCATGTGGAGAGATCTCATCATCAGCACGCAGCCTCACTGTGCTTTTCTATCATTAACTCCCCCCACCGCTCGCCTCCCCACACCTTGTTTGGCTCTACAGACAAAGCCATAAACAGGGCTTAGATTTATGATGCTTGGGAGCACTTAGAGAGGCTAGTGTGCAGTTAGTGACCCCGCGACCCGCCCGCACCTAAATCCTATAGCTTAAAGTCTTAATGTGAGGCAACGCTGAAAATACTGCGATCACCTTGCAAGAGATGGATGCAGCTTTTAATGTATTATAGCAGAGGTCTACAAGAATCGGCAATTGTAACTTTGTACATGTTCTGTTAATGTGGCTGAAAGTGAGTGTGGCGTGCAGGTAGAAGCAATGATGTGAAACAGATAAACAGTGATTACTCTGGCGGAGATAAATGGAAGGGCAAGTCGCCAACGGGAGAAGTTTTACTCACCATAGATCACAATTTGTAAGTACTGCTTGCTTGGGATGCCAGAGCTGAGTGGAAGCCAGCTCTTTTTTATTCAATCAATAGGGTTTTATGCAGTTGCATGCAACATTAGAAATGTGGCTGCAAAGCAAAAAGGCCTGGAGAAACAAATAGCTACTTCATATAAAGTCCGAGGTGGGCCTTACATTACAAGATTGAAACAGTGTTTGTGTTGGTGAGATAGAAATGAATTTTTAAAGTATGATCATTTTCAGTCATATGTTTTATTACATATAAAACATATATGCTGCTTGAAATGAATGGCAACTTCATCATGAATTATTTTAAGGAGAGAAATACTGTTCAAGTACTGTTCAAATACTTCACCCAATGCCTGCGTCAGTGGTTGGTGGTAATCAATCAATTTATTTTGTAACGCCCAATATCACAACAGGAGTCATCTGCGTAACCTGGCGCAAAGTCTATGCCAGGGGCAGCTGTGGCTATAGTTGTGGCTAAATGTTTACAGACCCTTTTAATCTTTTGGCCATTTTTCATAACTCAAGTTACTTCAAGTTACAGAAAAAAGAAAACTCAATTCAGCTGAAATACAGGACTCTCCTAAATTGGACTAAAACATATATACATATATATATATATTTGTTTGTTTCAAGATGCACAATATGCAAACTTTTGATCAGGGACATTTGGCTAGTTTCTAGTTAGAAAAGTATAAACAAACAGATTTTTTGACAATAAATGGCTTCACACAACCACTAACCATGAGTGAATAAAGGTTTTTGTGTTATCATTCATATTCTATGAAATGCATGTGAAGTGTTTGTATGACTTGTGTCATATGAAAAGCACTATTTCCTTTTCCTCTAGTAACCATTTTTATTCTATATGCACTGCCTTTAATCATGAGCTATTTGAAAATTACAAGACACTGACATGTCCCACTAAGTGAATGAAAGATGAAGAGCAGCAGAAGCTTTCCCTTTGTGTATGAAGGCAATAATCCAGTTAACCCGGTGCATTAATGAGTGCTCTGACAGGAGTCAGCGCTGGGGGTCGATGCCACATAAACACCTCATTTGTATCAATTTATTGGGAGGAGCAGTTTTCGCTGGCTCCGTACCTGTCTCCTGCAGGAAATGCTTGGAATGCAAAACATGGACATTTCCCAGCCAATCTGAAATTATGCTTTAATTTATTCTCTCTTTTTTTTTCTTGCATTTACTGGAGAAGAAAAGCGTAATATAGTGTTGGCGATCATTAGAAGTCTGACTAGGGCAGGTCTGTTTATTCTTTCTCTTGAAAACCAAAGCTTTGCCTTCAAATAGTGTAATAAGTTACATTTATTTAGCTGACTACGATTCGTTTTGAGGTTTTACACTGTAGTGCCTCAGGTGGTAGCCCTCGTAAGCCATATCCCTGTCAGTTCACCCGATCCCAGCCTTAACCACAGTTTTTTTTTATATGCAGTACACTGTTCTGTCATCAGCAAACGTATAAGTTAAATTCCCATCTCCGGCAATTTACTGAATGTCACTCCCCGCTCTTTAACAACCCCTTTCATCCTGAACATTCCTGTCGCACAAAGCCAGCAGGCCAAAAGATAAACTTATAATTAAAACATATGCCGTCTTCACTTGAATTCTCGTTCGACATTTGTCACGTTTCTTTGATCTCTTTAACTTAATTGACTTGATTATTGCACCAGATGCTCACCCTAATGCGGACTTCAATTTAATCAAGCTCAAGCTCATATGGTCAGCCCTTACTGTACATCCCTAGTGGCCAGTAAATAGACCTTATGGCGGTAATGTTGACTTACTGAAAAACAAATGAATAGGTCACAAGCCTTTCACGCCGCGCAGGCCAGATCAAGACCAAATCAGGGCTAAATTTTGTGTAAAAAGGTAAAAACAGACGCAGTGCCACAACCTTAAGTAAGATGCTTTACCGGAATGTTCTTTTTATTTTTTATGATAAATCCGCAAAGCTACCTAAAGTTCAACTTTCAAAACATCTCCACTTGCATAAACATAAGGAAATGCACCAAAAACGACTTGTGTTTTTGTATCCCAAATGAAGGACCTCTCTCTATATTACCAATTCCTTCTGCCATTCACATAAATGAGATGGTGCAGCGATCTAGTATTCATGTGCGCACTCACCTCCGGGCTACTTCTTCACTTATATATGACTGTGTATAGTATCCATTTCACAGCCCGCCATGCGAATCTGCGCCTCTCCCCGCTCATCCAGGCAGGTCATAGGGGCTGCCAGATAAGCACAGCTATATTGAAATATTCAAGAGCGGCCCGGGACTGAGCTGGGTGTTAATGTTGGGGCGTCTCACTGCAGGATGGAGAGGAGAGTATAGCTGGACCGTGTTGAGATGAAGAAGAGTGTGTAACTCTCCCAAATTTCACCAAAAGTTGAGACAGTGTACTGCATGCTTTATAAGACAATGATGAGACGTTGATTTATGGATAGAGATTTAAATAATTTAAGTGGACAGTCATTTTTTTTGTATTGCCTTAGCTAAGATAGGGCTTGGTTGATTTTGCAACTTGTTTTAAAGTGCATATGACACATCTATCCATCTTCGTCTGCTTCTGCCGCAGTCCAAGCTGCCCAGATCACTCTGCACCAGTCCCTTATGGCTCCTCCTGCAGGTGGTGCAGGATGCCCTCGTGACACTCCTTCACCTCTGGGCGACGTAACCGGCCGTGATGGTCTCATCATAAGGGGCTTCTGAACCGTTCTTGGTCTGACCCGTCACCTAGTACCTGTTTGCTCTGGGAGACCCTACCTGTAGCATAATGCCTCTGACATAGAGCTCCTAGGATCATTTGGATCATATGGTTCGAGGAAGGGGCACTAAAACATATTTCACACAATTATACTTAAGATTTTGCTAAATGTTTTACCTAGTTTTCCATGATTTCATGTTTTTTGCAATCATTATTTTCACACTTCCAGGAAGTGACATGTAGAGGTAAACAACATGACCATTGCCATATTATACCTATACATATTATGTGATGTCACAACTCCACTTCCGGGTTCGGCAACTTCAATGCGCTACATCATATCTTGTGTGTAAGACTTTGTTTTTCACCTCCATGCCTCAGTGCTGTGTTCCGTTTTGCAAAAACAGAACAGAAAATAACATCTTGGTGGCACGGTAGCGCAGTGGTTAGCGCTTGCGCTTCACAGCTAAAAGGTCCCCGGTCATGAAAGGCCTTCTGTGTGGAGTTTGCATGTTCTCCCCGTGTCTGGATGGGTTTCCTCCGGGTGCTCCGGTTTGCCCCATCAACCCAAAAACATGCACGCTAGGTTTAATCCTCCTGCCTGGTGTTTCTGACCATGAGCCTGGCTCCACATCTGGAGATGGGTGCCCAGCGGCATCGAAGGATGGGTCAAATGCAGAGAAGAATTTCCCTACGGGTATCAATAAAGTGTAGCTTACCTTACCTTACCTGAAAGTATAATATACAGAAAAAGAAGAAGTGGCTAATAACTGTAAGGTAGGCTAACGTTAAGCTAACTGCTGCTAATCATTTGTGTCAATGGTAACGTTAGTCTGGTCTTATTTTTGTAGCCTGTAGAAATGTATAAGATTATCCAGAGTGTCTATTCTTGTGGATTCACCATTATGTCTGTTGAGCCTTTTGCATGCAGACTTGTATACAGATGTATTTCTTAAATAAATAATGTGATAATTATATGTAACTTTCCTTCTGTCTATGTCACTAACTTAAAAATTGAAATAAAAATGGCATTTTCCCCCAACTTTTCTTTGTTGAATTGCCACACTGAAGTAAAAATTAGATTAATACTTTCCACAGATATTATCAAGCAAAATTAGGACTATAACTTGTCTTGTGCATTTTAAAGGTACATAAATTACATGTAGATGAGTTTAATAAGTAGCCAAATATCCCTCTCTATCCTCAATTTATTTATTTTTGACATATTGCCTTGTATTTTAATCACAAAACGGACCGAGCAAAATGAAAATAACACTTTAGAAAGTGTTCTAACTATTCTTGAATGGCAGGTGAAGTAATAAAACTAAATGTTGTTATCAGCCTTTAAGACTCCTCTCATTGAGTCCAAGCAGAAGCACCGGCCGTTCCCAGACTTCCAGAGCCCCCTCCTGGCCACATACCTCTCCCATCTGTGCTGTTTTCCCCTTTATTCATCCCATCTGCTGCAGTAGACCCCCAAACCACTGGCCTGCCATTACACATCAGTGCAGCTGATTGTTACTGTGGAACCAGAGTGGGGGCAGCTCAAGCAAAAAGTGCATTATTCAGCCAGGCAAGTGTTGCGAGAGTTTACAAGTCCAGAATACAGATGGATACAGTGCCCACGAGAAATACCGGCATCAAGTAGACTTCTAAAGAGATTGCATTAAGACACTTCAGGGGAATAGGGAAAAAAAATTAAAGTTGAAGAAAGCAATTTGAAACTTTTGCTGTATATTACTGACGTTAATATGTGGAAAAGGTGTATTGCAAGGTTTTATGTAATGTTTTCATTGTAAAATATGGTATGTTATGTGTAATACAAATGCCAAAATTGGCTATTTTTTCCCGCAAGTGTAGGTATTATATATTTACTGCCTGTGTTATCAACCTGGATATAGTCTGTACATAGTATTTTGCACATTTGTGACCAGTCATATAGAAACCAGGGACACAAGTTGATTCTGCAGCATTTTGAGTTATTCACAGATTATGAAAGTGTAGTTTCTAAGCTTTCCAACAATATGTGACACATGGAAATCTGTTAATATTTGGAGTTGTGGCAATTTGAAAGTAGGCAAAGGTAAAACTCTCTCTGCTGTTTAAGTACAGTGGTGCTCATTTTCATCTCACTGCCGTCATCATTTTGTCATCGGCTGAAGCGACAGTAAGTCAAGCAGTTGGCGGCGACGTAGCTAGAAATACTGTCAATGCTGACATTCTGTGCTCAAATGGAGGACAGAGAAGTATGAACATTTATCTCATTCATGATACTTGGCGTCACTTTCATATGGACAACGTTTGTGAAAAACGGAGGATACTTCGCAGGAGACGCAAAAAGACATGGGGCCGGGATTTGACGCTATCTTCGCGGGACCAAGGAGCATTTTCCCTGTGCAAGATCGACTACGACTCGGAGACTACGGGAGCTCGCTAAAGAAGCATGAGCTTGTGGTTACGCCAGAAAGGCACATATTGGCCACTTTCATGTGGACAACGTTTGTGAAAAGGGGGAAACATAGACAGGGGCCGCGGGATTTGGTACAGATCTTTCTTCACAGGACAAAGGAGCATTTTCCCCATGGGAAGATCGCGACACTGAGGCCCTTTCTGAAATGGCTCCCTCCTCCCTTTCCCTTCACACCTCCACTCCATCCACTGTGAGGGCACCTTCAGATGATCCTTCAGTCTCCCTCACCCCACCAACAGACACGCCCCTTGACTGTGACAGCCCTGCCCTCTAATGTTGGAAAAGTTCTACTGATAATATTTTTTAACAAGAAATCATTTCCCCTTAGAGTTCACAAAGTAAGTCTGACTCAGATTTGTCATATTTACAAATAAATATTTTTCTTTTTCAAAATCGTAATTGGAGACTTTACCACCACCAATAAAAGTATCTTAGGTCTTATAACCGCTTTCTTTTTCATTCACAAAACTCAATATGGCTGTATAATTGTTGAAATTCAAACATTTACGCTGCTAAATGAAGGTGGAACTGAAGTTGTTGCTGCGTGTTGCACGTGGGGCTGCTCTCCGGTGAAACACACACCTGTGAAGTCTGCACTCGCTACAGACCTGCAATGGAGGAGCTACTCACTCCATCTGCTGAGCAATCGATTTCGGATGCACTACCCCTTCACGGGCACGCGCATATGAAGTGTTAGGGCATAGGGAGAGGGAGGAGGGAGCCATTTCAGAAAGGGCCCGAGACTACCGGAGTGCCGGAAAGGCACATAGTGGGACTTCAAAGGGAGAATTCTTCTAATGAAGACAACGCAAAGTAAGAAATTTAAGCTATTACATTGACCTTTTCAAAACACTTCAAACCATCCAGTGTAATTCCTTTCATTGATACTACTTACTTACTTTGGACATGAGTGTGTTATGAAGAAAATGTTCATTCAATGTTCATTTTTGCCTCTGAACTGATGAACTCTCTTGAAGAGAGATGAACAGAGCAAACACTGGTGATCTTATTGAGTATTTGAATTGTGTGGATACAAAAATGACTAAATGTAGATATATTTCAGAGTTTATTTGCAAAAACAGACATGTGCCATTGAGAAAAATCTAATCGTATGCTTGTCATTTTCTCTTTGTCGAGCAGTTTTTAATTTCCAGATCTATTTTTGTGAAGCAGAAATATGAAATCACTTGTCATTCATCAAACCGATTCAACATTAGTTTTACTGGTGTCGATTGTAAAGTATGTGGTGCTAAAAAAGTCTTCATTTATCAACATCATTTTTGTCCTGGATAGAATCAAAGGCAGTGACAGAAAATGCAGACAGACTTTGGTACTTTTTGCTAAAATGACATCATTTGCACATATCTCCCACTCTGCCGAGCCTCTCGCGGTGCCGAACACTCCAAGTTTGTCGCGTTTTTGTTATTCCCCCTTTTTACCATTCACGTTGAGAGCGAGCCCAGCAGTGTGCATTGGGCCATAGAAGCTCTTATAGCTAAAATAGACCTATGAGCATTAGAAGAAGGCGCATTGCTTTTAACTGGCGCCGGAAAATGGGGATCTCAGCTCCCGCAGTCCTTTGTATCCTGATAGTTGCAGCCCCACTCTGCATCAGCACGGAGGAGCCCGGGACTTCACACAGCCCTCTCTGAAGCGGAACATCAACCGCTCGCGCGAACACAGCAGCCCTTACCAAAGCGCCCTGGGAATTCCACTGTTTTCAGGAGAATAAGTAGAAAGGGCTAACTTATAGGAAGCGCACTGAAGAGCCACATGTCACCTGCTCTGTGGTTTAACTTTAAAAGAGCGGTGTGTGGTTCATTATGATGCACACACTGGACTGGGCACTAGGCTTTAACGAAGTGCATGATACTTATATTCAAGTAATCGTGGTTCAAGAGGTTGAGTGGCTATCTTATAACCAGAAGGTGGGTGGTTGCACTTGACTATTTATGTAAACATTAAATCAGCAGCTCCAGTTTAACCTGGCGTCACCAGCATGGCTTCCTCCATGTATTACATACCTGGGAAGTAGGGCTGCTCGATTTTGGAAAAAATGAGGATCACAATTTTTTTGGTCAAGACTGAAATCACAATTCTTCCAACGATTTTATTCAGCATTTCGGGAAAAAAAAAAAAAAACTCACTGTAACTGAGTTTTCAAAATGAATGTACATGAAAATAATGTACAAATAAATATGTATCCAGCTGTTCTTTAATTTCTATAAAACTTTCAATGAATGCTGGTGCTGCAGGTCACTAGCCTGGCCAGTGTTCCTACACGCTTTTCCTATTCTTTACAAAGACGTGTAGTGTGGGACTGAGCATGATCACCTGAGTTCCAGATAAGATGAGCGTGAAGCATATTAACCAATCAGAGAAAAGCCGGCTGCAACGTCTAACTCATCTCCATGACAACGAACATAAAGTGATCAAAGCCTTGTAGATACAGCGACGTGCACGGATATGTTCACTTTCCCGGTGATACAGCAGTAATTTTCACGGTGTCTAAATAAAGTGAGGCTGATGTCAGAGACAGAGAGAAACGCCATCAAACACGTGTGAAGAGGACACAGAGAGCTGTACCTGTTGGACGCTATAGTGCCTTCCTTTTAGGGCACTTTTTCCGTAAATTGTTGCCTCCGAAAAGAGCAAAGCCCCGTAAATGCATCTTACACTCTCCTATGTCCGTAAACATCCCATTTTCCAACGGCATTATAAAGAAATCTGAGGATAATCTGTAGCATTAGTTTTTTTTTACCTCAACTCCGGCTTTTCTGTGATGTCTGGCCTTGTAGACATGGCAGTAGCAGGGGCTCCACCCGGGGTAGGCTTCCTACTCACCGCAACGGCGGGGGAGTCGAGTTGTTGATCCGAACAGCATGTCCAGCGTGTCCTGAAGTGGGGCTGGCTTGATCGCGGGACCCAGGATGACATTTCCACAATGGGGTCTCGTTGAGGCTTCTTCCAAACGTCTTCCAAGCGCGTATTAAGAATAATCCATACTAGAAACTCTCTTAGTGCCGCATGTGTAATGTTAGAGCAGAAGCAAACGTTGATTTGTTTTGGAATAGGCCACAACTTCCGTGTCTGGGTAAGATAGTCCCGCCCCGCGCTCTCGAGCCACATTGAATGCTCTGGGGAGGCCACTGAATTGCGCATGCAATGCTCTTTCAGAAAACCTCCGACAACGGAAAGTGCCAAAAGAATCGTTCCAACTCCATCCATCCATCTTCTTCCGCTTATCAGTTGCCGGGTCGCGGGGGCAGCAGTCCAAGCTGCCGGATCACATTGCACCAGTCCCTTATGGCTCCTCCTGCAGGTGGTGGGTCCACAGGAGGACGGCCTCACGACACTCCTCTGGGCGACGTAACTGGTCTTGATGGTCTCATCATAAGGGGCTTCTGAACCGCTCTTGGTCTGACCTGTCACCTAGGACCTGTTTGCCCTGGGAGACCCTACCAGGAGCATAATGCCCCAGACAACAGAGCTCCAAGGATCATTCAGGCACTCAAACCCCTCCACCACGATAAGGTGGCAGCTCGAGGAGGGGTTCCAACTCGATTTCATTAATTTGGAGATCGTTTGGCCCAAGAATCGAAATCGTGATCAAAATTCAATTAATTGCACAGCCTTACTGGGAAGACAGTCTGGGAGTCCACGGTTGGGGCAGCAGTTCAAATCGAGACTCGAGGCGGGACCTTCAGTGCAGCCCGTTTTTTGTGGTTATAAGAACAATTCCAGCTCATTCAAAACAGAAGATTAGTCAGTGGTAAAACTGTGCTCCGTTGCGGCCACCATCTTGATTGTTGAGGTTGGAGACCGGGCTCATTATGGGAAATTCTGGAGCTGAAAATTACGTATCGTAAACTCCTGCGCTGTGTGATTGGTTCATCCAGATTTGACTGGGGATTTTGAGCCATTCAAACCATGTAATGCATGGAGAAAGCCAGGCTGGTGTGCCAGGCTAGCTCCAGTTACCACAGCGAATTGGTATTTTTGCTATATTGAAAGGTGAAACATGGGACCAATGCCCCATTTCGTATTATTTTAAATAGAACCTGTTTGTCCCAGCCCAATATATATTTGCAGCAGCTATTGTGTACTACTATGTTCTATGTACTACAGAACAGCAACAGAGACGAGTCAAACTACAGGAGTGAGGTGAGCAGTCTGGCCATGTGGTGCACACAGAACAATCTCTCTCTAAATGTGGACAAGACAAAAGAGATTGTTGTGGACTTTCGAAGGGCGCGGGTCCAGCATG
>OMNZ01089412.1:0-15408 GCA_900303255.1 Lesueurigobius sanzi
CCTAAATTACAGTAAAGGAAATTGAATAGAATAGAATAGATCTGAAATGACAACATTGACAGAACCAGTTTTTGCCATTGACCCATTGAACTAAACCTCCTGTATGTACTTGTCATCACAGCAGCACAGACTCGACTGCAGTCACACAGTGGAAGACGGACAGCTCGTCAGGCTCCGCAGCCTGGAACAGCGTGAAGTCCCCTCCGCCCGACAGCTCGTGTGCACAAAGCTACAATTACGGCAGACCGCGAAGGAGCTCAGTCGAGCAGAAACCCAACATAGATTTACTGGACTCACGCAGACATAACTCCACATAATTAGGACCGAAGTGAGCTGCACAGGAGGTTTGTATCGGCTTTTAAATGTTCTGGGAGCCGATGGCGAGAGCAGGCTTTCCTGCTGTAAAAAGTGCTTAAGTGCAACCTATTCACGCCACTTATGAAGGAACAGGGCAACTTATGGTTTAAATCAAGGACGCGGATGGAAACACTGTGGTTATTTTTGATGAGATAGTTATAAAAGGCAGGAGAGCTCGCAGGAAAAGTGGACTGGCAAACACACAGTAACATTCTTTGCACAACTCAGGGATTCTACTGTATAGGTTTGTCTGCAATTTTAGATAAGAGAGATAAGATAGTTCTTTATTGATCTCACAATGGAGAAATTCACTTGTTACAACAGCTCTTAAAACAGGATCACACAGGGGGGGTGCAAAAAGTCAGGAAATGTGCCAACAGAAGAAGAAAAGAAGTTTGTAAAACAGGTAATAGTAATAATAATAATAAAAAATATAAATATAGCAGTGTCTCTTAGCATCTCTCTGTATATAAACTATACAAGCATCTCTTATGCATACTAAATAAGATTTAAAAAAATAAACTCTTGGTCAAATTGTATTATATATATTATATATATTATATATATTTGTATTCTGTTGTATGACCTTTAATAAATTTCTCCATTGTGAGATCAATAAAAAAACTATCTTATCTTATCTTATCTTATCTTATCTTAAATGTTGAATATCATTTGGGTTGGTTAATGATCATCTGTGGGCCTCACTGTATTGATTGAGAAGTTAAACCTTTGCCTCAACATGTTGGTTCCAAAACCATAAGTGCTTTGTTCTACAAGGTTTTTGATGCTGGGCTAGATCAAGAGATATCTTTTGGTTGTTTACGGCGGTGCTGCAAAGAAGCCTGCGAGCCGAATGTTCCTGACCCTTTGTTTGAAGTGACCTTGCAAGGAGTCTATAAAACCGTGTGTTGAAGCTTGTTGCTTTAGTCTTACCAAGCGCCTCGGCCAGGCACTTTGTAACAACTCACAAACAAGAACCTTGTTGTTCCATATTCTCTTATTCACAGAATGATCCATTTCTACTGCTTAACCTCTTAAGCCCTGCTGTGTTTACATATATATCCTCTGAAGGCTTTAACAGCTTGTAAAATGTCTAAAATGTTCATATTTCTCTCATATGATATGAATGTCTGTGGGGAGACTGTAGATGTGAACATTTTCAAGAAAATCATAGTGGACCTGAGTAACTGAGGTTGAAAGACAGAAAATATGAATTCTGCCTAAAAGAGACAAACATTTTAGCAGCAGCAGCTTGTTTACATGTGAAGAAGAAAATAAACATCAACAATAGTAACTACAGCTAATTATTGACTCTTTACCAACTGTTTATCTGTAACAATAAATAATTGAAAAGTCATTGAGGTTTTAATTTAAAATAGTCTCGGCAGAATCCCATTATAACAAATAGGGCACAATTTGGCCATTTATAATAACGAAATTGAAAATTTTGGATCCTATTTATATGTTTGGTCATAAAATACAGCCCCCCCCCAAAAAAAAACACTTTTTTTTGTGAACACATTTTTAAAAACAGATAAACAAGGATTGTCTCTAGAAGTGGCAAGTCCCCAAAAATGGGGACCCTCGGGCTTAAGTGGTTAATAAAATCAACAAAGACAAGTTGTTTAATATTGTTATTTTAGAGATTTTCCCATTACAATCCTATGGGGGATTAGTAGTGTATCTTCCAAATAAATAAAAAGCTCTGGATTACATGGAGGCAGTGAGTTACTGATGGACTGTTAAAAACATCTCGCTGATGTAAAGACTTGACTAGAAGAAACTTCTCTGTTCATCGCGGCAGGTGTTTTTGTCTTTAAGCTAATGGCGAACACCAAATCAAATTTAAAAGAACTCATTAATAACGAGCTGTTTAAAAAATATGTGGCCTGTCTTCAGTTTAAATATTTTTAGTTGTACATTTTTTGTGTCATTGTTTTTTTAATGCTAGCCTTTACCTCAGAGATAAATGAGCGCAGAATTCAAATATTTACATCCAGCGAGATGCTTTTAACATGTTGCTTGTGGAAGTAACTCACTGCCTCCATGTAATCGAGAGCTTTTTATTTATTTGGAAGAGACACTGCTAACCCCCTATAGGGAATTAACGGGAGAGAAAGAGCAGCAGCTGGTGGAGAATCCAGTCGAAAGTTACATGTCACATGTGTGCATAGAGCCTATTCGATACATGTCTGGGATTCCACAGTTTGAATGGACCAGATCTCCAGCAAAATAAGGCTGGACCAATGAATTTATTCTGTTCTCTTCGACTCAAAGCCAGGCCTTACACCATGAATCTCACTTCTTTTGAAAATAACTACAGTTCTCGTGAGTGCACCTTGTGACCTCAGACTTTTCTGACTAAAACGGCAGGAAGTCAGGGTTAGTATTTTCATCCATTTTTAGATTAGTGCCAGGATGGGAGACCGCACTAAGGTGATAGGGAAGTTGTCATATTTCTTAACTGTTTTGGCACATTTCTTTGATTAAAATGAATGTTGTACAATATATCAGCAATATCACTGACCTCTTCCATTTGAGTTTTACACATTTTTTGCCCATATAGCCTAAATGAGTGCAGCTCTTTTTAGGTGCCAATACATCTCTACGGGAGAGAAAAGTTTTTGAAAGACATTTCCAAAAAGAAAATTGACAATTCCCTGATTATTATTTGATAGTGTTTGGATTAAACCTGAACGCACCAGTAAGTCCTCATCCTTGATTTGGGGCGGTATGCTACACCTAATATTGTGGTATTTTTGCAATAATACGGTGCAGCTCTAAAAGAGAATCAGCACATCATTCGCAACCATCTTCTCAAGGCATTCCTGCTTCCTTCATCCTCACGAAAGATTACAATAAATGTCAATGGCGGTTAAGCAGAGCCATCTGAAAGCATAAACCGCCTTTGTGAAGCGAAGTCTCTCCGCGCCGACGCAGGGCACAGGTCAGGCCTCGAATAGAAACACAAAGACCGGGGCGGAAAAGTCAAAGCACATTGTCTCTTCAATAAAGACCTCACTATCGCAGCGACCCATTGACTTTCTGCGAACACACGGTGCAGACCCGACGAGAGGAGAACCGGAGAGACACGAGCAGAAAGAATTAGTCTGCTCCTTCAAGTGCAGGGAAGAATGTCAAACGGAGGCTGGAGGATGTGATCAGATTTGAAATGTATGTCAGAGCCAATAGAAATCAGATTTTTGTAGGGGTTTAATATTGTTTTCAGGTATAAAATGCCTTGATTCCATATGAAAATAAGAATGATGATTACATGAAACACACAGTAATATATTTATGCTGGTAACCGACAGCAAAAGTTCACAATCTCGATATTTATACATGTATTCTCTTTTGTTAATATCCGCGATTAGCAAACTCATTATGTTACAAAGCCATAAGACTCTGATGCCACAGCGACAGTGACAGGTCGACGAAGGCCGCGGAGACAGAAAACCTCAAACAGACTCCTCTCGTTTCCGCGAAAGGTCAGACAGCTCATGCTCTCACTCGGACCGGCTGATAGAGACGACTCGGGCTCAGAAAACACAGCAGACAGATCAGATACACAGCTAAAACAGAGGGTGTGTTATGAGATGTCAAACAAGAAAAGATTATAAGCCGTAAAGGCCCTAGAGAACATACAAATGATCTTTTAGTGAAGCAGAAACTGTTGAAAGTGGGGGGGGGGTATTTGTATTCTGTCATTTAATGGTTTCCTATAAAAAAATAAGGAATTTTAAGTGTAAAAATGGCCAATTTCACCTATAGTGTAATTTTGGTGATGAAAAGGATAGAGCCAGGTTTAACCCAGCAGCGTGTTATCAATTAAGGTTGCTGTTTCGGCTTGAAGTCTTGTAGGTTTGGTGAAAAATTCTAATATTGCCTTTCTCAATAAATCAGGCTAAGAATTAAATACTGAAAAATCCCTAAACAAACCTTCAAAATGTTAAGTACAAGACTGGAAAATTTGGAGTCTGTAGGAGCTACTAAATTGGAGATGTTTTCGCCACAATGTGAGAAAAATTCATTTTCAGAAAATGTTCATTGAAGTCCAATTCAAAAGTCCAAACTGCCCTGATCCCATTGCACCAGTCCCTTATGGCTCCTCCTGCAGGTGGTGGTGGTAGTGGTGGCTGAGCGACGTAACCGGCCTTGATGGTCTCATCATAAAGGGCTTCTGAACCGCTCTTGGTCTGAGCCGTCACCTAGGACCTGTCTGCCAGGAGCATAATACCCCAGACACAAAGCTCCTAGGATCATTCGGGTGCTCAAACCCCTCCACCACGATAAGGTGGCGGCTCGAGGAGGGATTGAAGTTACAATTTCCCTTATAGAATATTTAGCTGAAACTAGTTTTGCGTGCTGTGTCTCCTGTTAAGTTAAAAATGCGAGAAATGGCTCATAGCCTAAAGTACAAGTGAGAACAAACCTCCGAACATCTCTCTGTTACTCCCATCAATGACTGCTTTCTACAAACTCCACTTCCTGTTTCTGACGCCTAACGAGCGCTGCACCTTGCATTCAATCAGACGCGCTGCCAAAAATAGTCCCGTTGGTGATATTTATCAAAGCGTTCACCGCGCAGCACCGGGACAGCTCCACCAGCCCGATCATCTCACTTCAGTTTCCATAGAGACACTGGCCTCTCTCTAAATGTGTTTCATTACAACCAGGAAATGGCCACTTGTTATTGATCGTGTAATGATGTGTGTTCATAAAGCAGAAGTTTCATCATTTACATAAGCGCAGCCAGTTTCCTTTTCTTCTCAATAGGTTGCGTTCATATCATTCTATTTTAGTTGGAGCAGCTGCCGATAAAACTCTATGGGAGAGAAACAGAAATTTCCAAAAAGAAAAGTGACAAATGTTGAGCTTGATCAGTATTTGATAGTGATTGGATCTACAAACCTGCCAAATGATTCTTATGGCTGAAAGTCCTTTCTACAGGCCACATCACACATGTTTCTGTATTATTGCCACCTCATTTTGACACCTTTATGAGAAAATAATTAGACCTTAGTTCATATGTGTTGAGGAGGGGAGGGAGAGAGGAGAGTCGGGCTGCAGCAGAGGTGTTCCTGGTGGATTACCAGAACACCCTAGTGGGAGTTCCTGTGATTTCTCACCAACCAATCAGAAAGTGTGTGCGAGGCTCACTGTTAAGATGTCATTTCCACTGCTTAAAGGCTATACTATGATTTTTAAAATTACAAATAATGGACAATCGAATGAGTAAAATAAATTGATAGTTATGGTCCAAACACATTCCTAACTTTCCCAACACATTTCTAAAATTTTGCTTCCTCTTAGCGATGCGTTTAGAAGCACATTTCACAACTGGCAGGGTCACTTTTTATGGTCATAGTCACAGAAATGCAAGAAAATTAGACTGCAAACTTATGAAATTAACAATAAATGCTATATATTTAAATTTCCAGAAATGTCTGAGTTTGCAATACATTAAAACAGGAAAAAAATAATTTAATTCCACTACTAGGAAAAATCAGGTATAGTCCCTTTAACTTGAGCGAAAGTAAAAGGGCCATGGTTATGAAACAGGTGAAGAAGTGGTGGATAATATTAGTTTATTTCTGCTTGGCAAAAACTGCAACTGGGGCTGATGTCAGTAAATTTGGAGAGTGATTTGTTAGATGGATATTATTTATTATTAGTATTAGTATTTTAAAAAGGATGTCTCTCGTTTTATTATTTAAGCAATATACAGTATAAAAGGCAGGTTCCAGGTTTTATACCAGTTGAGAGAAATATGAATTCCAGTGAGCTATGCATTTAGGCTGAATTATTAAGAATTCTGCATCGAGGCTCTAAGTATTTTATTGTTGCATTTATTATCTAAAAGATTAACTCCATTTATGAACAAGTTTTTGTTGTTTATCTGTTTATAAAGTTCACTTTAGTTTATTATGTAAAATAGATTGTCTTTGAGTCTTTTGGTGACCGGCGATTAGTTGTATTGACCATAGTGGGCTTATCCAAGGCTTAAAGGGACTCTACAGAAGTTAAAATGTAAAAAATAATATATTTTCCACCCCCTACATGCTCCAGCAATGTCCCGCGCTGTACTGTGAGCCCACACCTATCCCACTCAACTGCCGCTGTAAGCCTGCACTGTCACTCTAAAGATGCGTGTTCGGGCCGAGGCAGCAGTCATTCACCAGCTTAACATGGAGACTGCAGTTACGCGGACGGCCAGAGGTGGCAGTCACGAGTATGAAAATGGACAACCTCCGTTGAGTCTCTTTAAATTAGCAACTTTTTTCAAAATTAATTTCATATTTCAACATGAAATCACGCCTTGTTATGGGAGGAAGAGGGGCCCGGAAAAGGGGTCCCCGTTGCCAAGTGAGAATCACTGGACTGACCATCGTAGGTATAGCTGTCATCTACTAAACTCTTGTTTAAGCCACACCTGCTATAAACATATAACAACTGCATGGAGGCTCAGAGGAAAGTGCTTCAGAAGATCATTACCACTGCTCAGAAGATCACTGGCTGCCCTCTCCTCTCTCTGACAGAGCTATGCAGAAGGCCCAAACCATCATTAAGGACACCTCACATCCAGGACACTCCCTCTTCCAATTACTACCTTCAAGGAGTAGGCACAGGTCCATTAAGACCAGGACAAATAGATTTCAGAACAGTTTATGTCCAAGTGCAGTTGCCACTGAATGCTGTCAAATGTAACCGACCACAGGCCTCATGTAACTGATGACTGTGTCATGTTGTGTGTCATTTTAAAGAATTAATTGCCTTTTAACATTTATTGACATTTTTTGGAAGACACAAACTGGACTACAAAATATTGTTGCAATGACAATAAAGATTATTCTATTCTATTCTACCTGTAGGCTACAACAGAGAACTCCTGTTGGAGGGAGAGCTACACAAGCACTGAACTATCAAGTGTTGAAAACCGTAAACGGGTGAACTCACGCTTATTAGAGGAATTGTTTTTTCAATATACGTACAGGTTCCAAGCCTTATTCTGAAGTGTTTTTTAAGACCGGATGTTCGGGGGTGTTATCGTGTGTTAGGGGCTTTCTCGTGTATGAGCTGGACCTGTTTTCGGTTGCAGCCGGACGATCTTAGACAGAGACGACGTGGAAGTTTGTGACAGTTTTTGTTGCATGTTGATTGATCCAGGAATTACAGATAACAATAAACTGAGACTAGAACTCGGCATAGTTCTCCATCATAGAACTCCTAACTACCTTCCACTTCAGTTGTAATCTATAGGCTCTTTACAATATTGTGATGTCACTTGAATTCTCTTTACTCGACCAACGGACCATTTCCCCTCACACTGACAACCACCCCCGGCGCCGAGAAGTGCCTGAAACAGTCGCCAGTGGAGGATTACGGAGCAGAAACCCTCTACGGAGGAGAGTAAAGCGTCCTGGGACAGTGAGTGGACCGTAGCCGCACCTATTTTAAAACTGCCCATCTGCCGTTCGAAAGGTCGGACAGCAGGAGGAGAGGGAACTTTGCGTCTTCCGAGAACGGTCTGTGCGTTCCGCTACAGCGCCGAGGGGCCGTGGACGATATGTTTCTAATGGGATTTGTCAAAGAATAAGAGAGAAAAGAGGCTTAGCGCGGCAGGAGGTGGAGTGATCTCGGGAGGAGGGCCCCTTTTACGGCGTCTCGGGGGAAAAGTCATACTGGAAATGCAACAATACAATAGAGTATACTCCAGACATGCTGCTAAGTAATAATACAATGCATACAGCAGCTCAGTGATGGTGTTATAATGAAGGCGAGACAAAATACACAATCCTGAAAATACATAGCTAACCTACTGTAAATGTGATCGTATCCAAACCCTCCTAATAAAAAGAAAATAAATTGAAAAATATTACATTATATTATACAAACTAGCAATAAGTCAAGCTATCATATTAATACTGATACCTTTGTTGAAAAAATTACAATTTGACTATTTATGGCTCAAATTGTTGATTTGTTCTATTCTCTCTTACTCTAATTTGTAGCTTTGAGCTTCATAGTTAGAATATTATTTTTTCAAGATGGTAATGGCCCTTTTTGGTGTAACCCTGAACACACATCATTTAAATAAACACCGGCGGCTGGCAGGCTGATTATTTTACTGAAGTGGAAAAATGCTTTTCATTTGCAGTGGATTAAAGATACATTTGAAGATACATTTGCATTTCATTAAACTGAAAAGATCAGACAGTTTATATCAACTTTTAAATATGGAAACTCAAGGTTAAAGTGATTGAAGTCTGGAAGTCTAAATGTATTGAAAGGTAACTTTTTAAGTGAAAAATAAAATCCTGATGTCTGTGCATATTTGACCTTTTAGTGACTCTGTGGGTGCAGCATGACACCTTTACTTTCCATCACAGCAGCCTCTATGCCGCTCCAGTATCAATTTCTGGTAAGTTCCTGGTGCAAAACCTTAAAAACAATTGATCCTGGAGCGTCATAGAGATTGCTGTGATGTAAAGTAAAGGTGTCATGCTGCACTGCACCCACACAGCCACTGGGTCAAATATGCAGTGTTTATTTTTCACTCAAAAGGTTACATAGTGCCCCTTTAACCTTGTCCTGCAAGATGAATTGTAGCAACATCTGAATTTAATAACAAATCCATCTTGAAAGACTCTTTCGTAACCAGCAGTGGTTCGGACCAATGGCCTGCTGCTGTGTGGCTGGTAGGGCTGGGTACCTTTCATGTTTATTCGATACTAGTACTTTAACGATACTTGGTTTACGATACCGATACCTGAACAATACCTTTTTCGATACCTATACTAAATTATTGGTCATCTACACAAAAAAGTAAATATCTAGAAGGTTAAATGACCCAAATTCATCTTATTTATCTAAATTTGAGCTGTTTTAGTGGCTCATTTGACCTAATTCTAACCACTTGTTTTGACTTGCTTCAATATATTTCTACTTAGTTCCTTTTTTATTTAAATTAATTTACCAATGGGGTAAGAAATTTGGTCTTTGGGCAGTTTTATTTCCCTAATTCAAGTGAGATTACCTTAGAATCAGTAAAAATTGTCATGAAATAAACCAAATAATCTAGATGACAGTAGTAAATGTGCCTAATCTAGTCAAAACTGCTCTAAACAAGACTAATATTCTCAAATCGAGTCATTTATCCTCGTGCTTGATTTTTAGTTTTGTTGTAGAACCATAAAACAGAACAATAATGATCATTTATTCTATAAAATACTGTTTCTTTTAGTGTTTTTATCATTTATTTGAGCTGAAACACCTTAGCCCTTTCTTTACTGCAGTCTCAGACCCACCAGGAAGACAAATTTGCTTTCTAACGATAAATATTTTTTCGGTACCAGTTTATTTTTCGATACCGGGAGTACCTTCATTATTTTTTCGATACCGTACTGGCATCGTTTAACGGTACCCGTTTAACGGGGGCGGGACATGTAGGCTACAGTACGACAGTCTATCAGCCTCAGCAAAACAAACATGGCTCCGTCGGAGGACTTTGTTTAAATTTTTTCATTCCTCCCGCCCTGCCGTCACATGACCCGCTTATGGAAGGCGGGTACTAGCAATCGGCTCAAAGTCATGTACTGAATGTCCCTCCCGCCAGACTATAAATGTATTACAAATTTTATAAAATATGCAAAATTGACCACCTGGCCTTGCATTTTGATGTAAAGTAAGTAATAATATTTATTATTATATTTTCATAAAGTCCCTCCTTCCCTGATACTTGACCAATGAAAATAACATTCCCTGAGCTGGTTGTCAATCATCGCGCTTCGTTTGTTTCTCATCGACGGAGGAGCCTTTACGTCTGAGCGCAGCTACGGAGCAAAAACAAGCACATGTACGAAGAGTTGCCAGTTTCTTATGGACAGATAACTGCATAATACTTTGAAGTATTTATAGTGATGTTGAAATTAGTGCATTAGTCTGTCATCTGTTAGCTGTTGTAATGGTTATGCTTTTTGCTAATGCTAAGCGCTAATGCTAAACCAGGAGTCTCTTCACCCCATGAGCTACTTTTGCGTAATATAGATAAAAATAAAAATAAATAATAAAATATGGAGAACTTAATAAGGATATAACTATAAGGCATGAATAAAAATAGAATAAGATAAAAATCTAATAAAATAGTAACTTAACACAATACGAGACAGCAGCATAAATGGCCAATGGTGAATTACAGATTAGCAGCAAATGTGAGTGTGGACATACCACATAGTGCAAATAGAGCAGTGCAAATGGAACAGGTTATTCAGTTTACATTAGTCTGATACAGAGTTATTAAGTGTTCATGGCTCTGATACAGAGTTATTGAATGTTATTGAGTGTTCATGAGCCTAATAGCGGAGGGAAAGAGGCTGTTTTTGTGGCGGGAGGTTCTGGGCCGGATGGATACTAACTTGATACTTTGCTATATTCACCTAAATGTTTGGAGATGTTTTGTTCAGAACAAAAAATGCATCTAAAATTCAGTCATTACGCATATGTAGAAATGTAGAAAGACTTTGGCGAGCTACTTGGAAAGGGCTGGCAAGCTACCAGGAGTTCCCGAACTACTGGTTGGAGATCCCCGCGCTACAGACTAACTATTCACTCTTTGTATATAAGGTTAGCTGCTTATTGTAAACAGACACTGGTCAGTAATCAGTGTCACCGTAAAGGTGTCTCTCCTCCTCGTCTCTTCTTGAACTATTGACCCCCATGCGTGCACAGGGGAAACAGACGTAGGTTTAAGACCAATCGGGAAGGGAAGGGGAGGGAGCAAGCACAGTTTATTTTCAAAAAGTGTCCCTCTCTCTCCCCATATTTTTTAGATAACTTCCAGACTATCATTTAAGTCAACAACCTTGACTTAACTTTGAGAATACTGGTTCTACTTTTTGACTGCGGGAGTCAAGTTTTGTGTCCCTACAAATAAGAATTCAAAAGAAAATATCTTCTATTCAAAATATTTTATCTTTTGAATGGAACACAGTCCCCAAATTGGCATCCATAACAGGAAAAAGTCATATGATTGAAATGCACAAATTCATTTCCATTGAACTGCGCACGCTTTGATGAATTAAACTCATATCTGGTCATAATCTCTTCTAGACCACAGACAGCATAATGCATATAGGACGAGGCTTGTTCTCAGTTTCGTGCATTTCTCATTGATCAGAGGAAGCCCCCGTCGTCCGTCGCGAGGCCACTGCTCTCACTTAATCCGATTGTGTTGCATTAGTCTGCGATGCGCTGAGCTGCGTGTGCGGTCGCTAAGAGACAGGTGCACAGCCTCCTCAGCATCCAAAACATTTCACCTCACTTTACATATGGCCTATTTATTCAACAATAGGACCTGAGCGCACCCTGGGATACGACTAAATATGTCAACATTACTGAGGAAATAATGAGGGGTTGACATAGATGCAGAATGAAAGTGGGAGCAGCAGATATTACGGAGTCGGTTTCTGATTACTGTATATAACAATCCGACAGCAGGTTCTCGCTCGGTGAATGATCTTCCAAATAGAGACGAGTTTCATTTCACTGCTGCGTCTTTTAAGGGCCATTAGCTGATCTTTTTTTCCACTAGTCGCAGAATAAAATTTAAATTCAAATAAAATTCTTCTGGAGCCATTTCTCCGTCTAACTCTGTTTCCTTCCCAAAGCTGCTGATGTTACTGACATACTCTGCTCAGTTTAAAAATGTATTTTCATGAAAGTTAGGCAGATATTTCAGGCAAGACTCTGCAGGTGAATAGGGAAAAACTTTTTATTGAGTTTGAAACTCTTGCTGTATATTACTGACATAAATATGAGAAAGAAATGTATTGGACGTTTTCTGTCATTTTATGTTTTCATATAAAAGTGAGGTATTATTACACACGCATAAAAATGATTAATAATGGATAGAGCCAGGTTTAAATTGATGGTCTTATTTTGTAAATATACAGGACTGGTTCCCAAAGTGGGGTCCTCAGAGGCACTGCAGGGGGGCCTCCAAAGGTTGTCCACAAATCAATCTCATCGAAATAAATTGAGTTTATAATGAACTTTACATTTACAGAGTCTGTTTATATGTAATCACATTTAATGCATTGTCACTGTTTCCTTGTATTGTATATGTGAAATCAAGTGAAAACCATTGGAAAACCATGACATTGTCTTTTAAATAGCATGAATTCTTATCATCGGGGGGTCCCTAAGAGGTTTTTGGATGTGAGGGGGCCGCGACACTCTCAAGTTTGGGAATGGCTGATATACAGTATTAGTTACAAATATTTGTAGGGGATTTGGGATAGTTTGTTTATCTTTTTAATATGCTAGTTGTTAGTAAAAATAAAACTTTCACCTTGTTTTATGATGTTCAAAACTCAATAAATCAGGCTTGGAATTAAATATAGACAAATCCCTCTAAACAAACCTTCAAAATATTGTTAAGTACAAGACTTCAATATTTTGAGTCTGTAGGAGCTATGTTGTTGCCAAAATGTGAGAAAAAGGCATTTTGAGAAAAAGCTATTTCCTATGTACAGATGTGCTCAAAACTTATGGATTTCATATAATATATATATATACACAACACAAAAACACAAAAACCTTTATTCCACTCATGGTTAGTGGTTGTGTGAAGCCATTTGTTGTAAAAAACCTGTTACGCTTTTCAACTAGAAACTAGACAAATGTCCCTGATCAAAAGTTTACATATTGTGCATCTTGAAATCAATATTTTTAGAGCGTTTTTCTTTGCTCCTGAACAGTTTTCCTGGCAGTTGTTGAAGGTCATGTAAACGTTAGATCAGGGACATTTGAGTAGTTTCTGTTTCGTTAAATTACGGCTCATCATATTCCAATGACTTTGGGAGAACTGCACGTGTTGTGAATGAGCATGGGGGAAAGACCAGCCTCGTCTCGTCGGGGGGATGCTTCCAGTAGCCCATGAATCTCCATAAATCTGAACTGAAACTGCTGAAGAAATGCTCCACTGAGCTGGGTCTTGGGGTCAGAAAGCAAGTCCAAAACAACAACACAAAGTTACCGGTGATATTTTGAAGCCAGCTTGAGCGGATGACGTTGTATTTCGCGACGATGTACAGTCACATTTAGCCCCTGTGTCCATCAGATAAGGCTTGTCAGTGAGATCTTAATTATTGTATAAATTTTTCTCGCTGATTGGATTTCTCTGACGAACCTGAGTCTGAGCTGAAGCTATTACCACAGGGACTGAAACCTGACACCTGCCGATCCAATATTATCACCTGCATGGGTTTTCTGCACAACGCGCACTGCCCTAGCCTCCTTTCTGGATAGTTTATGTTTCTAGTAATCGCTATGATCCTTTTGTGGGATCATAGTGAATCCTTTTGATTCCTTTTATGAAACTTTTTGTGTAAAAAAAAAAACAAACCCAAAAAAAATCCCACATGCCGGTGACATAAAACATAATATGAGATACTTCTTCCTCTTGTTGTTTTGTTTACTCTTTAACCCTAATTTTGGCTAATGTTACTCTATGAGCGTCATTGCCTTTTACCAATAAAATGTCAGATTTGGTCCACAGCTTTCAATTCCCTAACATTCGATCCCAAACACTACAAGAACCATTTTCCAGCCGTGTGAATATGATGCTGGATTTGCTCTCATTTCCACAAAGAGCAGATCGAGAGGCACGAAGAGCTCTCTGTGAAAATATCCTACGGCCAAAACACAACAAATCGCCAGGGCTTTCTGAGCACACAATAGTGGCTGTGTCTCTCCCGAGTGCCTCTAAAATTAGATTCATATACTTCATATCATCTGCTTCTATTCAGAGGCACAAAACAAAGACATCTGATGTAATACAATTTAATCCTGCGTACTACACCAGGTTTGCTAATGTTGTTAAAATGTCAGATTGGATTTTCTCCGAGCCACGAGAGATGCTCATTTGGAGGTCGTTGTTGTGATGTTGAAGGCAGATCGGTGAATACAGTGTGTGATGATTCTGTTTTTCTGTCCTGTCCCACACAAAGAAGGTCAGTGCTCAGTGTTTAGTGATGGGAAAATGTAGATTCTTCTAGTCGCAGTTTATTGTTAACTTCTCTGTAATTCCTGGGCCAATCCACATGAAACAAGTTCAAGATCTCCTCTGTCAGCACATATGAACTATTGTCTAATTATTTTGTCATATAGGTGTCCAAAAGTGGTGATAGTATTAAAATAATGATCAGAGAAAACATTTGTCAGTTTTCTTTCTGGAAATTTCTCTCCCGTAGAGTTGTGTTGACGCCTGAGCACAAAGAGACGCTGAAATCAATAAATGATGAAATCCTTTTTTGATACCATCTATTATATATACTGTATATGAGCCAAGAAGTGTACACACGCATGCACAGGTGTTACATCCTGTGAAGTTTACTCTTGCAATGAAATCTCCACTGAATTGGCCAAACCATCCAGTCTTGGATTTAACAATATTTTAAAGGTTTGTTCAGAAGGATTTTTCAATGTTTAATCC
This sequence comes from Lesueurigobius sanzi, assembly GCA_900303255.1. Classification (NCBI taxonomy): domain Eukaryota; kingdom Metazoa; phylum Chordata; class Actinopteri; order Gobiiformes; family Gobiidae; genus Lesueurigobius; species Lesueurigobius sanzi. Next base: position 14,852 of record OMNZ01089412.1, read on the forward strand.
CTAGCCCAGGGATTAAAGCAAAAAGTTTCCATCTGACTGAAAAATGTTTCCAGCTAAATCACACATATTTTTTGCTGTGCGTTAGTGGAGCACATGCATACAGTATATTTTCACACAGCCATCTCTCTGGCATGTACCTCCTACAGTAACAGAACACAAGCCTGAAGACGTCAGGACAATGTCCCAACAATAAATTAATGTAATTAAGAACAAACAAGTCGTCTGGGGGTGGCCCCCGGAGATTTTTTTAGGTTTCAGGTTTCCTGCATTCTGGTGCATTTTAAATGATAAAAAATATTAGTTTAGTTTAGTTTATTGTTTATTGAAACAGGGACAATGTACAAAACCATTAGCCTTTACAAAAGAAGAGATGATTTGCACCAGATTTAGCTGAGTAGCTATTTTCCATCTGCAGTCCCTGGGCAGGTGAGCACACAAAAACATTACAATTATAATCTACAAATCTAATCTACAATAAAATTCATTATAATACAGTAAATGTGTTTTACTAAAAGTGTATACAAAAAAACCTAACAATCCCTACAATTTACAATAAA
>OMNZ01089414.1:7081-19190 GCA_900303255.1 Lesueurigobius sanzi
TATAATTACAACGGAAAAAAATTAAAAATCCCAGCGTTTTTCTTTTAGTACCATCCCAATTTTCTCGCAAATTTGATCTACTCAAATAACATATTGTACATCCTTCAATTCTTTTACGTTGCAAGCATCCGTACTTCAGTCAAAATCAGCTGAGTGCATATGCTAATTATATCACATCCACAACGATATCCAAAACTCATATCGGTATAACGATATGCGATACGATATGGCCCAGCCCTACCGGTTACGTCGCCCAGAGGTGAAGGAGCATCGTGAGGCTGTCCTCCCATGGACCCACCACCTGCAGGAGGAGCCATAAGGGACTGGTGCAGTGTGATCCGGGCCCCCGCGACCCGGCAACGGATCAGCAGAAGAAGATGGATGGATGATAAAGAATACATTTCAGCTTACTACCAAACGCATGCAATACATTTTACAATTTAGATTCTAGTACCTTTGCTCTTCCAACTGCTCTGAAGGACAACAGCTACGTTTGTTTATTTGGTCTGGACAGTGCCTGTTAAAATACACACTTTCCATCTGTTGTCCGACACTGGCACTCACAAACACACTCTTATTCATTTAGTTACTACTAAACGATAAACTAAACACTACACCAATGAATGTAATCTCAATCATTGAGGAAGACAGAGACTACACAATCAATGTCCAATGTTTAAGAGTTTGGTATAGTTTTCCTGGTGCACTGGAATGCTTCACCAGCCTCTACATTAGACTGCGCTAACTCTGCAAAGTGCACTGTGGATCAAATGTAAGAATGTGCGTGGGCTCAGTTCAGGTCGGGCTCATGTGCTCCAGTAATGACTCGGGCCAGGTTTGGACCGCACGTGAACGGGCTGCGGTCGGGTCAGGCTGGGCTTTTACGGCCCGATCTAAACTCACTCTGACTGGTTGACAGGCAGCGAATTTCTCCAAAAATATAAATGATCCAACTTTGGCGTCTGCCGCTTTGGACGCGTTGTCAGGAGCTTGAAACGTGAGAAAAGCTTCAAACCGCGCAGCTCAAGAGGTGCGTAGGGGATGGCGAGGCGCGAAATGTTTTCTACTTCATAAGGGAGGCTTAGCAGAAAATAATTGAGAAGCCTGTGATAGGATGTTACATCTTTGGAGAATTGGAGAATTCTCATAACATGGGGCACCTAATTGCAGGAATGTCCAGTTTAGTCAATAAAGTAAAGGACTCTGGGATTAATCTGGGAGTAAGACTACTAATAAAACATGACTTTATTGATCTCATGAAGAAATTTACTCATTGCAACAGCTCTTAAGAACACACAGGGGAGTTAGGAAATCAAAGAAGACAAACCTTCATTTGCATTATTTCATAGCGGTTAAACATGGCTTGATTTCATAAACTCCAAGGTTGTAGTAATTTGCCTATGTAACTGTGAGTCATTTTGCAGCTTTTTATGTTTCAATAGTGCTTCGTTTTGGTTCTATTGACCTGTTGAAGTCCAAAACTGTGAATTTCATGCCACTTAAAAACCTTTCTGTGAATTCTCCTGAGAAACAAATCTCTTCCTTTGCATCCCTTTCATATTAGACAAATATATAACACGCATAAAATGGATAAAATGAAGGCCTCAGCCGATGTCTCCCCCTTCATCTTAATGTAGGGAGCATCTGGTTTCACCTAAAAGGAGCAGGTCCACTTTTGCCTACTACTGTGTTTGTTACTACTAAACACCATGCCTTTCCTTTCGCCTAACTCTTTTTGCAGATCCCAATTTCACACAGAAAACCAAATCAAGAGACATCAGTCGCCACATGTTAATTTGAATTTGAAAGCATGGCACACAGGAAAAATATATTTACAAACTCTGAAATCTGTCCCGTAATAACAAGTAGATCATGCATTAGCAGCTCGCGATGTGTTTTTTAGAGCAATCCCTTTAAAGTTATCTATTTCAGGACATCAAAGTGTCTGCCTCCCCGGCTCACTCTCTCCTCGTGTCCATCACTTCCTGGGCCAATGGCTTCAAAGAGCAACGCAGTGGGATGAAAAAAAATAAAAACTTCATAGAGAAAGCGGCACATGAGTGAAACCAAGCACCTTGATGGATCTGGTTCCCGATGCATAAAGGCATGTAAATTGGGGCGGCTCGTGGGAGGACGCAGCTGAAGACATGCTAATAAGGTGCGACGGGAACGGATAAAGTTTTTAAATGGAATGGAAAATAAACGGGGAAGGTTGATTAAAACAGCGCCGTGCCCCAAATAAGCCGGAAAATACGCTTCAAACAAAAACACCTAAATTCAGATTGACAGCTAGCTCCTTGACATTGAACAGGACAAAAAGACATTCTCATTAAGGCGCGGAGAAATATTCCACGCAAAATCTACAAAGCATCAGAATACAAAGCATGAAAATGACAATAGGTTGTGTTCACGTGACATCGCAAGCTGGCTGATAGCAACGAGCCCACCACAAATGGGGTAAAGTGCCACAAGACTATTATTCAACGAGTTTCTTGTTATTTCATGGCCAATTCTCTATATAAAGTGACCTTTTGAAATGGAAATAGTGTGCTATTTAGCTATGTTTTACTGTCTTACTACCGGAAGACAGCAGGGGATAGCCATAGTCAGTGCTAGCTCCAATGCCCAGACAACAGCTCCTCAAACTGAGCCTGGATATACAGCTGTCATCCAGGTGCAGTGTTTCTGGAGGATGTGCTGAACCCAGGGGCCTCTGCCGCCGTTGTTTGGCTTTCCTCACTACATAATGATCGTTGATTCGCTCAGTTCAGCAAATCTCCACCATGTTGGCTTGAGAGATAACAGGAAACAGCAGCAGGATAAACAGCTCCGCCTAGTGATAACACGTAGAGGCGTAATATGGAATATTGAAGCGCAAACTTAAAATAATCCAGCGATTAACAGCAGGCGTTTCTTGTGTTTTTTCTGCTTTCATCTGGTTCTATGTGAACGTACCATTAAGAGGGTATAGTTTAAAATTGAGGTGGTGACTGAGTAGGAATTCTGTGGTGGTAGCTCCTGGGCCAATCCACATGAAATGAAACAAAAGCTAAGTTCAATGCCTTCTCTGTCAGCGCATATGAACTATATTCTAATTATTGCCTCATGATTATCTCTAAATGTGGTGATGTTATCCAAAATCCTGGATGTGATGTTGGTCCATTGAAAGAACTTTGAGCCAAAAGATTAATATGACAGATCCAGAGACATTTGCAGGTTTTCTGTTTGGAGATTTCCTTCAAAAACTGTTTCTCTCCCATTGAGTTGTCTTGGCCCCTGTCCTCCATCTGAGATAACTACATTGTCACATTCTAGACCAAAACCGCTGCTCCAATGTTTTACAGTCTTTACACAATGAGAAAGCATTGTTATAATTGTAAGCATCTGCAATCTATTTTTCTCTTTGAACGTTTTACATCATCAAAACACTGTGTTTACCTTGACAGTAGTGAATTGTTAAAAAGCTGTAGTTTTTTTGTATCTTTTTTATCCCGAGATGTAAAAGTATGGAACTTTGTCGGAACAGAGAAGAAAATCATCACATGTCATAACCTCGAATGGAGGGCAGGGGCCAATACAATGGAAGAGACTGTGGAAGAGAGACATGATGATTCACAAATGTTGAACCTAATCATTATTACTTGGTAGTGATTGGATTCACAAACCTGGCATATCATTCTGAGGGCAGAAGGTCCTTTGTACTGGCCAACATAAAGCACATGCCTTTTATTGTATTGTCACCACTTTCGGACACCTTTATTAAAAAATAATTAGACTTTAGTTCATGTGTGCTTACAGAGAGGATGCTGAACTTTGTGATCGTTTTTGCTTTCAGTGGATTGTTCCAGTAATGACAGAGATATTTGCTATTAATGACCATAATAGAGCCATAATAGAATAATTAGTTTCTAACCTGCTCACCACCTCAGATTTAAAGTATAGGCTCTTTAGAATCTAGTGATGTCACATGAAGTCAACGTATTGTCAGCCTCGCTTCTGTCTTACCACTGTTCAGCTGTGGAAACAAAAGTCTGGACTGAATGAATAATGCAAGGTTCATTTTTAAGAGTGTCCAGAACAGTGCCATATAAAACCGATGCTCTAAGTCAGTTTTTCCCGACCTTTTCTCCGAGAAACAGGCCGGGCCCCCAGTACAAAACTGCAGGCCTCCTGGATGCATTAAAACGTAAAAAATGTTTCCAAATAGGATTTATTTCAAAACAGAATTTGGAGTCTGTGTAGGTTCTCAGTCGTACAGGAGTTGCCCATCGTAGGCAAAGATTCTTCAGTCTTCAACTATAGAGTACAGATGAAGACTGAAGAATCTTTGTCTAAGAATTTGGAGTGTTGTTGGAGCCGATATGCGTGGAAGCAACATGTTTTAAAAGATTTTAATAGTATTAGCCCAGTACAATAAAGGCTTTTTAGAAAATGTAAATATAGAATTATAATGTGGGAGGAGTGCCTTGGTTTTCGTTTTTCTATTAAGCTGCTGTTCCCCAAAAAACTACTTCCTGAGCACTTTGTGTCCAGTTTCTCTCAGGATATGGAGTGTTTTCTGGACATGCAGTCCTCTGTTAGTCATATTTGGGCTTTTTTTTTTCTATTTAATTGACTATATAATAATATCTCTTATGGCCTAACCCTCTAAGCTCTGGGTCCCCCCTGCAGTTCCAGGGGCCCACAAATAAACAAACAAAATCACTGAGGTCTTACTTCTATGAAACACAGGCTAAAACATAAATGCAGTCACTTCATGATTTGCCTAATTTAGTTCAATTTTAGTCTCATTTTGGTCCTAATTTAGTACCTTTTGAAGTCTTGTTTTGACACAATTTGCTGTAAATGCTTATATTATACTTTTGCTGAAATGTTGAAATGGCTTATGCCAGTGTTTCCCGTAACAGGGTCCTTTGAATAATTCAAGGAAAAACTGAATTACATTTTTGATTATTAATGTTCAAAGAAAATCTATTTAACATTTAGCCGTAAAGGACGACAGTTTGAAATAATTTAGCATTGTTTTACTGAATAATAGGAGATTTAGTCATTCACTGTTTAACAGATTAACAAAACAATGGAGGCAGGGGCTACCCAGAGTATAAATGAGAGGCCTAAAGGGTAGAGGAGACAAAAATGATTGCAATAACCTCATGTATCGTAATTCCTCCTCGGCACTAATCACAAGCCTTTTAATTAAACCTGTCAATGCTCGGGCGCAGGTATAATTTAGTCACTCCGACCTCCGTATTTTACATTTGTCTGGTTGGGATTCCGGTTGAGTTTTTGCTCTTGAAGCGTGAGTGCCAGCGCAGCGGGGGCAGATTTGTTGTGCTCGGGAAGGTGCTCGTGCTGTCGTCAAACAAATGGCTCTAAATGAACTGCCGTCATTACCTGGCATCATCGCTCAGAAGAATATTACCTTTCAGCGCGCGCCGACAGACCGAGCAATAAAACCAGGACTGGACCCGGGGAGAGGGGGGGGGGCTCACAAGGGAGTAAAGACATGGTGTTCTGAAAATCTATTTATACTTGAACTACAGAGGGCTGCAGGGGACACAAATGTGACTTCTGTAAAGGCTACATGCTGCTGCGCAAATACAATAGTTGGTGAAAACCGTACGTTGTAAACCAGTTGCTTTTTCCATTTTAGGTTATTTTGACAAAAGATCTGAAGTAGGGGCCTCTCTGAAGCCTGAAATGACTATTCTTTCTGATGTTAATACTGGGAATAGGTTGTGTTCACGTGACATCACAATATTCTTAAGAGCCTGGTTTGAATTTGAGGTGGAGGGCAGCATCATAACTGTGAAAATGTTAATTTCTAGTCATAAATTCCTGGGCCAATCCACGTGAAACAAAAACTGTCACAAAGTTCAATGTCTTCGCTGTCAGCACACAATGAGCTAAGGCAGACACTTTTTCTGCCTGCGAGCTACTTTCAAAGTCAGCGAGGCCTGGAGATCTACCTATAGATTTTGTATGAAGGGCACGAGGGGGAGTTTTTACCAGGATTGTTATAATTAATTAATTGTATTGTATTATTTTTACATTAAAACATTTTGAAAATTACCTCTATAATACTACCAAATAAAATGGAGAGAGAACATTTTCAATTAAGTGTGTGATAAATGACATTAACAGTAGATTTTTATGAATTGCAGGACCAAAGATTGGTCCAAAATAATTATTTAGGAAAAAAAGATAAATAGCTCCTCATCACTTCATCTCCTGCTCTTATCTGAATCATTTTGATGAGTGTCTTCTTGATAACACTCATGCTTTAGACTTTGATAAAGTCCGCTCTTTTCTAACAACCACAACAAACTGTTCTTTAAAGGACATAAACTCAGCGGCGCACAGGTGAGGACCACCCGGTAGTACAGTGCTTAGCGCTTGTGCTTCACAGCTAGAAGGTCCTAGGTTCGATCCCGGGCCAGGACGGGGCCTTTCTGTGTGGAGTTTGCATGTTCTCCCCGTGTCTGCTCCGGTTTCCTCCGGCTGCTCCGGTTTCCCCTACCACTAAAAACATGTACAATAGATCAGGATGAATGAGAGTGTTTGTGTTTTGTACAATCCGGAGTGGTGTGTTTACATGCATGTCTCTCATGTGTGTTCATTAACATGTATTGTCCCAACCAAATAAACAATAGATGAAATGTACACAGCTTTACCTGTCTGCCCCTCTTCCAGTGCTCACTCTTTTCACTCCTTCATGTAGCCGACATGTGGGCGCAGCGTTGCGGTCTCTCACTCAGAGCTGGTGCTCCATCGGTAACAGCTGACCGCGGGGGCGTGCGCTACAGACACGGTCAAACTAACGCCAGTATACACCGGACTCAAAGGAAAACACCAGTGATAGTCATTATGATCTGTTTGTAGCTCGTCCCTCGCGCTTCAGAATATTCCCACGTGTAACCGGACGCTCGTTCTGTGCGTCAATAGTGTCAAATACAAGCAGACAATTTGGAGAGATGACTCTGCAATCGACTCTGTTTTGATCGACGTAATGGCCACCCCTAAGCTAAGGTGTAATTATTTTCTCATAAGGGTGTCCAAAAGTGGTGACAATATTCAAAAACATGTGCGTGATGTTGGCCAGTAGAAAGCCCTAAGAATAATATGGCAGGTTTGTGAATCCAATCACCACCAAATAATGATCAAGAGCAACATTTGTCAATTTTCTTTTTGAAAATTTCTTTCAAAAACAGTTTCTCTCCCATAGACTTGTATTGGCACCTGCTAAAGTAATGAGAACGCAACCTATCGCTAAGACTTTCAGCAATTCTCAGGATTTAGATGTATATTCAATATTTTTACTATACTGCAATACTTTTTAACCTAGATTCTCCCATTCCTTTTGTACATCTCTATCAACAACTATCTTATATTTAACATGAAACTGGAAATTGCTGCTTTTTGCACACTTTTCCCTTCAGTGTGCTGCTGGTAACGTCCCTGTTTTCTGACCAAACTCTATCCTATCAGATGTGAAGAATTCCTCTTTTTATGTTGTTTTTACATTGATATATAGACACTTTCTATTGTAATCTATTGTGCATTTATTCCAAACTATTTTCTCTATATTTTTTTTAGATTTCTCAAAACTTCTTACTCAAATCAATGACAAATTCTAATATCATGTAGATTTCAGTTACTTCTTGATGACTTTTCGCAGTGTTTTTGCAGGCTTCTCTCCACAACTCTTCCAACTAAAAATATTTAGGTCATTTCCTCCTCTGGCTTTTGCTGATTGCGACGACAGATTTGATTCTTTTTTTTTCCCACTCCTTGTTCTGATGACAGTTTTGGCAGTGACAGTTTGATGGACGATTTTCCCCCGTGATCGCTCTCGATAGCAACGGCCGCAGTTATTTTTCATTAGCTCCGTCTTTAATACGGCTCATTGTCAGAGACCAGACGGCTGTCACGTCACGACAAACACAACACACACCGGAGCTTCTCAAACCCGGAGCAGCCGCGCTTGTTATTACACATGAAAATGATCTTCAAGTTTAAAAAACGAAAGGATTATGGCGCGTTCACAGCTTGCCGCCCACACTTTTGTTCTCACGGGAGTTGATTTATTACAGGGAGAGTTTGTTCTTTAATGTTTGGACTTGTTGTGAGCACAGACACAATTGTAAGAACTGAAAAACGCTAGCGAACAGCAGGCTAGTATTTGCAGAATCCGGGTAAAGGGTAAAGTTTTTAAATGGAATGGAAAATAAATGGGGAAGGTTGATTAAACATCCCAAATAAGACAAACAAAACACCTAAATTCAGATTGACAGTTCCTTGACATTGATCAGGGCAAAAAGACATTCTTATTAAGATATACTCACCCTGCACTTCTGCTGTTGGTCAGTCTGATCATGCGCTGAGTGACTGACAGGAGGTTCTAGCAGATAGATGGCTTTATTACTTCTAAAAGGCAATATAAAGATACTAAGTGCATGAGCCCTGATAGCCCTGTTGGCTCCCCATTAAATATTATATTGATTTTAAATGCTTAATATTCTCTTCAATGAATATTCTCCACAATGGTGTGGCTCCACAATATTTAACTGGGCTTCTTACTCCTTTAGTCCCCTCCAGAACCCTTGAGTTGTCCAAAAAGTGCTATTTTATTACAAAAATATATGTATATTGTTAAATAAAATATTATACTTCATGCATTTGTGACTGAAAACAGTATATTTTAGTGAAATGACACCAGAAAACACCAGATTTTAAATGTATTGTACCTGAAATTATAAGCAATAACAAACAGTGTGGGGTCCTGAGCTCTTGGCCTTGTCATTTTCTGTCTCGTGGTCCAAAAAGTTTGTGAAGCCCTGCCATAATAATATAATTAATAAAATATAATCATGGTTACAGTCCTTGACTTAGAGAGAGGTGTCAAAGAGGCCATATTTGTTAAAAAAGAAAATCCAGCTATGAATCACAATGGAGGACTCGGGTTTAAGTTGGACCCAATCTATAACAACATACTGAGACAGAAATCTATTGACAACAACAACCTAAGACCGAAACCATCTCCACTGTCATGCTAATGAGCCTGGACTACTGGGCGAAGTATGGCCATGAGGAAGTGTCAACAGCCTTAGAACTTAGCCCAGGGTGAGACAATACAGCGGTAACGAGCCATTAAGCATGAATAGGCTAAGATGTTTTCCTACCTTTAGCACCAAGAGAGGAAGGACTTAGAGGTTAACTCCTCATTCTGGTTTACCCTTAAGAGACCCACAAGCGTGTTCAAGTCTTTATTAAGCTGATGATGATCTTTGGACTAAGATCGAAACGTCCTACACTTCAACTACAGAGTACAGATGAAGACTGAAGAATCTTTGCCTACGATACTTGACTTAAACCATCACTTCCGAAAGTTGTGACCAAAATATATGATGAATGTGAGTTGTTATGGCTGCTCTTTTGGTCAATATACAGAAGTAGAAAACTATTAATCCCATAAAGGGATTCTTTGCAGCAGCAACCCGGCCAAACATACAAAAAAACAGGCAAGCAAGTATGTGCTACAAGAGTTCACACGAGATTAAAACCATTAATTGAGAATTTCAGAATTGAAAAATGGAATCGCAGAAAGGATAAAAGATTTAGAGTAGCGATTCGTTTTGATCATAGGCAGGTGGCAGAGCCGACCTGAGGACATTAAACTAAAACATGAAGATAAAAGCGTAAGAGCACCGGGAGGATTTTGCTACAGGGACTGAGTCAAGTGAAGTGAGAGAGAACAAACTCATTTGTGACTTTTTATACGCTGAGAAAATGAATCGCTGCTTGTGCAAATATTATTCACTATTGGCCACATGATTGTGCATTTTTGTGACAGTGCAGTGGGTGCTTGTAGCAGGGATCTCTAACCAGTGGCTCAGGAGCTACCAGTAGCTCGCCAGCCCTTTCCAAGTAGCTCGCCAAAGTCTTCCTGCATTTCTACATACGATTGATGAGGCAAATTTTAGGCATTTTTTGTTCAACATGCCAAACATTTAGGTGAATATAGAAAAGTATAAAGCAGAAACTACTGTAATTTTCTATAATTGTGTTGAATTATCATCTTGACAGTCCAATACACACTCTTTGAAGCAGAAGTAGCTCGCTGCCAATTCTGCTGTGCAAAAGTAGCTCACGGGGTCAAAAAGGTTGGAGACCCCTGCTCTAGAGGCACTAAACCTGGAAATGTACACAGTTTGCTTTAAAGGAGACGTATCCTGATAAATCGACGAACAGACGTGCGGCAGTCCTGTCATGTTGACTTCTGCAGTGCTTTGTTTTCTACTTCCTGGTACAATTACGTCATTGTTCAAAACCTCGAACTGTCCTCCACATTTTTAAAGCCAATAATCCAATATTGGACAAGTTCTGAGCCGTTCTGTCTCAAAGCGTGGAAAAAGAATAATTTTTACCATGCGATTCCCATGATTGGCTGCAGGGGGCGATCCAGACCACATCCTTATCAGCCGTGGCACTACTTTTTGTGAACATTGTGTCATTTTCACAGAGGCATTATTTGAATTTATAAAATGTAAAATATCAATGCACAAACATCCCAATGAGCCTGTTTTTTTTTTATTTACAGTGTATGCAAGATATGTCCACTTTAAAGTAAAGCAGCACATTACTTAGGCCTTGCTTACAAATTTGGTAATAATTTTTAAAACCATGATAATGAATAATGGAAACTACTAAGATGCTATACATCAAAAGTACATTAAAGTCGCAATAATAACTTCGGCTTTGAAAAAGGAGATACAGTACAAGAACAATGCAGAGTAGCAAAATATAGAAGCACATTTTGTAACTTGTAAGCAACTTTGGCACAACTGCTGAGAAGAAAATGTACTATTCATTCAGACCATTGTTATTTATGGTGAAGTACAGTAACTCCCTGAACAAAGTCTTTTGACAAATTGCCCACTCTTTACCCCACTGTCTTCGTATCTTGTAACAACTCACTAAAGAGAACGCAATGACATCTACTTGTCTTTAGTGGCACTGCTGAGGTATATACCCCTCGTTTAAGTGCACTTTTGATGTCGTCTTTTCCCCTCTTTCTCCTCTAAACCATGAAATCTGATGCGGACTGCGGTGAGCTGCGAAGCCCCCTCTGGGTTCTTAAGCTGTCTCTCAGTATGGCGCGTTGTTTCATCATTACGTTGCCAAGAAAATGTTACAACCCGCCGTGATGCGACTGACTAAGGAGATGAAGGGGCTGGTTATTAGAGCAGGATCAGTGAAGCAAAGGGTGATCGAGAATGTGCCGGTGTCGTTTGAATAATGGCCTGTGTACTGTGGGTATTTGATGGTAGTATTCTGAACTAACAAGCTGTAAAGTTTTCTAAAACAACAGTGTATGGGGACAAGGCGAGATGTATTTGAGTGTGCGCCGTGCTGCGTTTTGAAATCTCTGCATCAATCTGGGGTCAAAGGCACTATACCTGACATACAGTGGGTTGCATACATATCTGCACCCCTTCAACTTTTTGACCCCACTCTTCAGTTTTTTATTCATAAAAAAAGTTCCAAACCATGTATAAATTTCATTTCACTTCATCATTGTGTGTGTGTATTTCACATAAAATTTCAATTGAATACATGTATGTTTATGTACCTAGTATGGCAAAATGTATTTAATATTTAATATTTATGCAACCCACTGTAGCATGCAAATTAAATTGATAGTGATGGTCCAAACACATTCATAACTTTCCTAACACATTTCTATAATCCAATTTCTTCATGGATAAGATTTTATGAGCACATTTCACAACTTGCAGAGTCACTTTTTAGGGTCACTGTCTCAGAAATGCAAGAAAAATAGCCTGTAAACTCATGAAATTGACAAAAATGCCATAAATTTACATGCACAGCAATATGTGCACAAATGTCTGAGTTTAGAATATACTAAAGGAGGGATCAAAACAAAATAACTAGCAAAAAATCAGGTATAGTGCCTTTACAAACTTATTTTCTTCTGGCACATTTCCTGACTGTTTGCACCCCTGTGTGATTTAAGTGAATTTCTCCATTGTGAGATCAATAAAGTCTTATCTTATCTCTTAAGCCCAGACACTGCAGGTGAATAGGG
>OMNZ01089417.1:0-11536 GCA_900303255.1 Lesueurigobius sanzi
TCCTGCTTCAGTCCTGGTTTATGTCTGCTTTAGTCCTGGTTTAGTCCTGTGTGTAGTCCTGCTTCAGTCCTGGTTTAGGTCTGGGTTTGTCCTGGTTTAGTCCTGTGTGTAGTCCTGCTTCAGTCCTGGTTTACGTCTGCTTTAGTCCTGGTTTAGTCCTGTGTGTAGTCCTGCTTCAGTCCTGGTTTACATCTGCTTCAGTCCTGCTTTAGTCCTGTGTGTAGTCCTGCTTCAGTCCTGGTTTACGTTTGCTTTAGTCCTGGTTTAGTCCAGGTATTAGTCCTGCTTTAGTCCTGTGTGTAGTCCTGCTTCAGTCCTGGTTTACGTCTGCTTTAGTCCTGGTTTAGTCCTGTGTGTAGTCCTGCTTCAGTCCTGGTTTACGTCTGGTTTAGTCCTGGTTTAGTCCAGGTATTAGTCCTGCTTTAGTCATGTGTGTAGTCCTGCTTCAGTCCTGGTTTACGTCTGCTTTAGTCCTGGTTTAGTCCTGTGTGTAGTCTTGCTTCAGTCCTGGTTTACGTCTGCTTCAGTCCTGGTTTAGTCCTGTGTTTAGTCCTGCTTCAGTCCTGGTTTACGTCTGCTTTAGTCCTGGTTTAGTCCAGGTATTAGTCCTGCTTTAGTCCTGTGTGTAGTCCTGCTTCAGTCCTGGTTTACGTCTGCTTTAGTCCTGGTTTAGTCCTGTGTGTAGTCCTGCTTCAGTCCTGGTTTACGTTTGCTTTAGTCCTGGTTTAGTCCAGGTATTAGTCCTGCTTTGGTCATGTGTGTAGTCCTGCTTCAGTCCTGGTTTAGTCCAGGTATTAGTCCTGCTTTAGTCCTGTGTGTAGTCCTGCTTCAGTCCTGGTTTTCGTCTGCTTTAGTCCTGGTTTAGTCCTGTGTGTAGTCCTGCTTCAGTCCTGGTTTACGTCTGGTTTAGTCCTGGTTTAGTCCAGGTATTAGTCCTGCTTTAGTCATGTGTGTAGTCCAGCTTCAATCCTGGTTTACGTCTGCTTTAGTCCTACATTAGTCCAGGTATTAGTCCTGCTTTAGTCCTGTGTTTAGTCCAGCTTCAGTCCTGGTTTACGTCTGGTTTAGTCCAGGTATTAGTCCTGCTTTAGTCATGTGTGTAGTCCAGCTTCAGTCCTGGTTTACGTCTGCTTTAGTCCTGTGTTTAGTCCAGCTTCAGCCCTGGTTTACGTCTGCATTAGTCCAGGTATTAGTCCTGCTTTAGTCATGTGTGTAGTCCAGCTTCAGCCCTGGTTTACGTCTGCTTTAGTCCTACATTAGTCCAGGTATTAGTCCTGCTTTAGTCCTGTGTTCAGTCCAGCTTCAGCCCTGGTTTACGTCTGCATTAGTCCTGGGTTAGGCCTGGTTTAAGTCCTGTTTCAGTCCTGGTTCAGCTCCTCTACACTGTGTTTTAACAGTCCTTTTGAAGTGTGCTCAGAGAAAGTGGAATGTGCAAACAGAGATGCAGTTAAGTGCGATTCCCAGGCCGAGGAGTGGCTGTGTTTGACTTGGGCCTAACGCGTCCTGTCTGTCAGCGCCCACAGATTTCACTAAGAGGCTCCAACAAAAGGCTGCGCAGTCATTACAGCTCTGGGATTTTCCTTTAAACACCGCACAACACGTGTGTGGCACAAAGATGTCACCTACTTCAGAGAGGTGTGATCAGTCAGCAGGATATTAGGGACTATTCATGTTACAGATACAGAATGCCATTTCATTTGGAGCAGGTACCAATACAACTCTATGGGAGATAGAGTTTATGAAAGAAATTTCCAAAAAGAAGATTGACAAATATTATACTTGGTCATTATTTGATAGTGATTGGATTCACAAACCTGCCATATGATTCTTATGGCTGAACGTACCTTTCTACTGGCCATCATCACTCGCATGCTTTTGAATATTGTAGCTCCCTTAAGGATTTTTAAATTTCTACATACTGTATGATCAATGGGTCACATTTTACATACTGTCCGAACAAAAAAAAGTATCCAGAAAAAAATGTCACATGCACGTTGGACCGCCTTTAGCTTTGAATACAGCACCGATCGCTGTGGCATTGTTTCAATAAGCTTCTGAAATGTCAAACAATTTATTTCCATCTAGGGTCGCATTACATTTTCACCAAGATCTGTGCAAATCCTTTACCAGATCCCAATATTGTCAATCCATGTGTGAAAATGAAGACTCATGCTCCTGAAACACTCTTTGAAAAAGAGAGACCAATGAATCTTGGCATTGTCATCTTGGAATATGCCCGTGCCATCAGGGAAGAAGAAATCCACTGATGGAATAAGCTGGTCATTCAGGATAACCACAAAGTGTTGCTGAACCTAGACCTGACCAACTGCAGCAACGCCACAGGTATTGTTTCTGGTGGTGACTTCTTTTTTTGCTCGGACAGTGTACAGTTTCTTTTGGCGTTAACATGTTGACCACAATCTGCATACAGTATATTAATCAAATATTGCAAAGTATACTCCACATCAGTTGCATTACTAAAGTGTCTTTGAAGCATAAGTAGCTCTCTGCCGTTTTCTGGCCTGGGAATTGGACCAATCGTTCTGAAAACTTTACAACTTTACAAATATGATTGTGTATAGCCCTGCAAAAAAATGGTGCAACTAAGTGAAAATGCTTTCCTTATTATGTAAGCCCATTTATATGGGAGATATGGGAGCCTTGAATGCTCCCACATACATCAATGGAGTAAAGTTGATTCAATGAAATGCTAAATCAGCTTATTGTGTTCATTATTAAAGGGACTCTACGGAAGTTAAAATTAAAAAAATAATATATTTTCCACCCCCTACATGCTCCAGCAATGTCCCGCGCTGCACTGTGAGCCCACACCTATCCCACTCAATTGCCGCTATAAGCCTGCACCGTCACTCTAAAGTTGCGTGTTCGGGCCGAGTCAGCAGTCATTCACCAGCTTAACATGGCGACTGCAGTTACGCGGACGGCCAGAGGTGGCAGTCACGAGTATGAAAATGATCAAACTCCGTTGAGTCCCTTTAAACTATTGTGAAATCTTATATGCTTACAAAACTTGAAACAGAAACAAATTTGTTGTGACTAGGGGTCAATCAATCAATCAATCAATTTATTTTTGTAACGCCCCAATATCATAACAGAAGTCATCTCAAAGGTCGGTATGGACAAAAACAAATCAATATCACACATCAATAATGATCAAAAATAAGTCACACACGAATGAAATGTCTCGACCAGATGTAATGTCCCGTGAATAAGTAAATCACTTAGAGTAACAAGCTTAGAGTATCCCCCATCCTTAGACCTTCCTGTGGGGGATATTGACAAAAATGAATATCTATTTTCAATATTTCGATATCGATATTCAGACGATATATTTGTAATCATTCAAATAAATGTGTGCAAACTGGCGAAGAAGATTCAGTTGGCCTTTTGACCCATTATTGTATAGATTTACCAGAACATAAAGATATGAGACATTATTGATTTAAACACGAAGCAAGTTACTGAACTAAAATCATATTTATTGTAATACAAGAACAGTTTTAAGTTTGATTCTTTGTACCTTTTTTTTTTTTACCTATAAATTCAAAACAACTTTTCTTCATCTGCAGAGGGGCAATTAGAACAGAGCACACAGAGCTGTTTGCACATTATTAAAAATATGACAAATATTTTTATTTTATTTTAACATCTGCATTTTTGTAACTGGGCTAATGGCCACTAGGGGCACTCTAGCGGCAAAAACGCTGTTTACCCTCTGGGGCCAAATGCCTGGCTGTTTCCTTGCGTGGAATGCCTGGATTTTATTTTGGCTACCCAAACCAGAGCGCAGACAACCGCAAACAATGCACTTTGCTTTTTCTCGCAGCTATTTTATTAATTGTTACAGAACATGAGCTTTACTCTTTACGTTTTTGGATTGTTGCTTCAACCTGTGATGTGATGTGCAACATAACACAGGTAAGGACTCCGCAGCTGTATTACAAATCGGTAGCAGCTTACTCTCTTGTAGTTGTAGAAACAATCGTGATTTTGTATATTTGTACTAAAAAAAACATAAAATACAGTCAAACAAAGCCCTGCAGTATTAAAATTGCTACATATAATTGTTTAGAAGGTTATAGTTGGCGTTATTTGTTTTCTCTTTAACTGTCTTTTCATGTTTGGGAGATCGGATTGTACAATTATGAAATATTCGATATTCCAATTTTGGATATTCTCGTCTAAACGTTATATATAGCCCACCTCTAGTTGTGATTGCAATGTCTGACCTTTTGGTACTTGGTGTTAAAATGCGCTGAGAAGTCGCGATCTTCCAGTTAACTAGATTCTGTTTGTCCAATCTTTAGGCTGCAGACGTCTCGCTTTTGGACCACCCGATGGGCGCGTCTTCACCTCACCCAAAACATCGAATAATACTCATCTAATCTCCTCCTACAACCTATTTCTGTCGAGCTGGATTCTTCCCCTTTGACCCGGAGCGTGCCAAGTCCAGGGACATCCATCATGCGTGGAACAGAAAGACACGAGGGTTGGTTGTGAGGGGGATGAGTGAGGCCTTGATTTTGCAGCTAAAGCAGTATTTGAACAGGGATAAACGGTGTAAAAGATGGATTTGAGGGAGTTTCCAATGAGGTGCTCCACCCTGAGGCCAGAAGATTAGACTTTCAACAGCTTTGAGAGTGATATGAAGGTGGACTGAGGACAAAATGCAAGGGGGAGGTAGAGCAGCCAAAATATTTACTGAGGGGAAAGGGAACGATGAGACACTGCAGGTGAAAACATTGATTTTTCACACAGATGTTAATTTGGAGAGTTCTATTTTTGTCTCTTAACATTTTAGTTTCAATGTCAGAGTAAAAAAGACGGCTTAGGATGGTTTTTTTCTGGTCTCGTTGCTCCAAATGACGTTTTTCTTACACTCTTGCAGTGGAGTGCGGTGCATTTACTCCCTAGGCCCTCTGTGGCGCAGCACACAGTAATGTAAGCTTCAATACGAAGTCATTAAAACTATGTGAAGCATGAAACGTGCCCTTCTAAACGTTTGTTATAACCAAATAAGAACATTCACTATTAAAAACCTAAATTTCAACTCAAAATGTTATAATAATCACAATTTTGTTCATGAAAAAAGATGCACCAACCAGGACGTGAACCCGGGTCCTGCAATAAGGCATTACTTTGGAGCACTTTGATTGGATTTGCTATATAAATAAAAATTATTATTATTATTATTTCCCGATTCATATTCTCAAAAGTTTTGACCTTTATTATTCCTTTACTTTTAAAACAAGCTCTAGAGCCGCGCAGGGGAATATTAAACTGCTTTTAACTTTTAACTTATATTATAGTCCATTATTTTGTCGGACTCAAACTAATTTATTATCAATGTCACGCAAATTCTATGATTTTTCTTGCAAAGGTCTTCTAGAAAATGGGTTGGCGATTACATCCTCAATCAAATCAAAGTATTCTCCACCTTACGACAGTTCTACATAAAAAATAAAATGCTTGGACCAGTGTTTGTGCTCGGAGACTCAGAGACTCTTGTTAGCGCTCATCAGTTTGACAGAGGTTACAGCCAATAAAACACCATTAAGATTCTGACGTAGGCAAAAGTCCTCTAGATGGCTCTGCAGTCATTATACCTCAGGGTCTGCTTGGCTGGAGGGCACTGTGATATATATATATATGGAGCAGAGCCTTCACTATCGCAGGAAGAACTCGAAAATGCGAAAAATTCAGATTAGACGACAATAAAACGTTATTAAAAAGTTATAAAATGCAAACAATAATATGATTTTATTCTATATTTTTAAAACTTTTTCCCCCTCAAAATACAGTAATTTAGGCCATCAGAGAAGGCCTTGACCGCACCACTGCAACAAAATCTGTTTTTTTATTATTATTATTATTAATTTTTACCCCATCCACCCCAGCCTCCTTGAAATAAGGGCACAGAAAAAACAAAAAAGACACGAAAAACAGTCAAATAAACAGAAAAGCACAAATAAAATAGAAATAAATAAATAAGCCTAATGTTTTCACATGTTAGAATTGATGCAGAGTGATACCGTTGGTTCAAAATTAAGAGTTAGCTGAGCTAGAACAAGGTGGCTTACATGATGATGTTTTTAAATGTTCAATGAAGTTAGCTCATTTGAGTTTTACTTTTCCATTCTCTTTGCCAACATTATTTCATACAATATTGTTTTTGTCAATGAGCCCAGCCATTCTTTCACATTTGGCAGCTCGGTGCTTTTCCCATTTTTAACACAAGTCTCAGGATTGATACTATACCTATACATAGAATTTTGATTTTCACCTGCTTAGCCCACTGATCAAACTTCGATCGCACAACAGAGTTAACCTTGGTGATCTTGGCAGGATAGTTTGGGGACCCTATGTATACAATGTAGTTGTATGGGGTGTAATATATCCTGTTCAGTATCTTTAACAGAATACCTCTACCTTCAGCCTCAGTTACAATTTCCCTGTTGTTGGCTACAATTGTTTTCCATGTATGCTATGTTAGTCTTGCAGCAAAAACTGCACTTTAGTAGCTCTAACAGACTCCAAACCATCCAGTCTTGTACTTCACAATATTTACAAGTTTTGTTCATGGGGAGTTTTCAATATCTAATTCATTAACCTCATTTATTTATTTTGAACCCCCAAAAAACAAGGCAAAATTAGATTTTTTTTGCACATTTATTCACTAATAATTAAAGCTAGTTGAAAAAAATACAAAATTCAAACAAAATCCATAATCCCCTCTGAACAAATCTTGCCAATTAATATATCAACAATATAAAACCATACATTTAAATCTGTCTATGTCCATTATTTCATTGTTTAGATTTAATTGACATTTTTTTTTTTTTACATTTGTAGCCATATTAGTTGACTAAAAATATAACCATATTATTTGGTCATTAAAATTAAAACTGAGCCCAAGGCAAGTATACCATGCACACCCTGGATTGTGCAGAAGTGTCATACAACTTGTATTGGATACCGCTGCTGCTTCTATTGCTCCCAAATGATAGACCAAAAGACTCCTGAATCCTTGCGTGGTTTAGTCTTTCGACATCAGAGGAGCTTTCCCCTCTCGGCCCTCTCACTGACACGGGTTTAGCTTCAGTGAAGGATGCCCTACTGTCTCTACGCCAATATTTCACGGTCTTCCACAGGCTATACTCGCTTTCTCAGGCCTGAACCAAGCTCATGTCTGCTGAGGTCATCGCCGGACCAAGGCCTGTGTAAGGACTGGAGGGAAGCTTTTTAAATGAGAAACAAATGTGATAGTGGCAGATTTATTCAGCACCGCGTATTGACCTGTAGATGGACTGTACGCAGGAACATGTGGAGAGGGTTTAGGGGGATCTACCAGCGATGACTATATGAAGATGTGCAAAAGGCAATTTTGTGATTTGCAGGAGTTAGAGTGGACTTGTCGCACCGCAGGGCAATTACACCTGATCACAGCTTTAAACTTATTACAAAAGTTGATGTGGTTCAAAGTGTTGTTATAGCACACTGAATGTTAAACGAGCATGCAGCCAAGTCAGGGGTCCCACTCTACTTGAAATTATTTTCCAGGATTTTTTCAAAGTGCAAAAATAAATAAAAAACATTGTGTTTAGGTATTTTGTGGTCCTCTCTGCCCTTCTCACTCACCAGCGCCCCCTGTGGATGAGCTCTAGTTCTGAAGAGATTCGCACTTAGGCATGTAAAGCATGCGTTTTCTTGGGAACATGGTAAAATGGGGGGTTCGGGAGTCCCCCCCTGAGAAAATTTTGAAATAGAAGATACTTTTTCCTGTGTTCTGGAGCAGACTGAGCTAGTCTTTAGTCTGGTGTGGTGGGCAAAGTAGGGTTGGGCGATGTCCCCTTAATTGGCAGTTGCCGATATTTACAGTGAATCCATCGTGATGGACGATGATATTGTCGAATAATGTGAATTTATTATTAACGTGATTGTAAGCGCTGCAGAACTAAGTTTCTCGGCAAGTTTCACACGGAGGTTAATGAGTGACGCATTGTATATCTATGGGGGAGCTGCATGAGCAGTGACGGCCAAAGGAGTAATGGTGGGGGAGTTTCAAGAACCTCCAAAATCACACCATACCTGTCATAGCACCTTCCATACACAACCCAGGCGTCGCGGCTCTCCCACTATCCGCACCTGCGTCATTGCAACTTTTCCAAAACTCTTCAAATTCTCTGCAGTCAGAGCTTATGATCAGTTACATGATCTGCTTTGGGTGTACAGACTAGCCGTGCTGTGCGTCCGCGGATTTATCGTAGCGGGGCAGTGGCTGGTCGCCTGGCTTCTCCCACTGAGTGCAGCCACCTCCTTTCTCTTTCGCTACGCTAACTAGACTCTGTTTAGGCAATATATGGCATCTGGCAATTAAATGCTACGTGTGCGTTTAGATCGCTTGCTTTCAGTGCCTCCGTGCCCGTTCATGCAGCAGTACGTGCTTTGGAGTCGCATTGAACTACAGTACTGTATATGTGTTGAACCAGTGGCTGAAGCTCGATGAATGAAATGGCTAAACACAAGCACGCAGCTGTATCCCACAGACACCACCTTAACTAACACATGCTCTGGGGGAAACCCTGAATAATAACACGGTATTTTCACAGACTAACATATGGCAGGCTGCTTAAACTAGCATGCCTGCAAAGTTTTTAGGCCTACAGAAGATCAGTGCGTGCTTCTGAAAGGAGCTTGGTCTATCTCAACCAATACTGCGTTACAGCCGCTCCAAATGCTCTCAAAATATTAGCTAAAACACCTGTCTCATACCACTACTGTAACATTGTGAAGAAATAAAAATTGTTCACATTTGTAAATTGTATTCACTTCTGTAATGTCAGTTTTGAGTATATACTGTACTATACCACAGCCCCTGAATGATGTGATGAATGTGGCGGGATTCTTCACAAACAGAGGCTATGGGCGAGAGTTACTGTGTCTTCCCACATGTGCTAAAGTTTTTTGTGAAATATGTACAGTGAATATTCATTTCAAAGGTAATTTGAGAGGGGAATAAAACAGTAGAGCAGGCCTCCGCTTTAAGTTTTCAGAGCAGAAGCTTCCATGGTGGTAACTAAGGTACAGTGGGTTGCATAAATATCTGCACCCCTTCAACTTTTTGACCCCACTCTTCAGTTTTTTATTCATGAAAAAAGTTCCAAATCATGTATAAATTTCATTTCACTTCATCATTGAGTGTCCCATAGTGTGTGTCCTTCACATAAAATTTCAATTGAATACATGTATGTTTATGGCCCTAGTATGGCAAAATGTCAAAAAGTTGAAGGGGTGCAGATATTTATGCAACACACTGTAACTGTCAAAATGCAGATTTCAAGTCTTAGTTTATTGCTAATTTCGCTGTAATTCCTGGGCCAATCCACATGAAACAAAAACTGTTACAAAGTTCAGGGTCTTCTCTGTCAGCACATACTGTATGATCGGAGGTCTAATTATTTTCTCATAAAGGTGTGATGTTGGTTGGCCAGTAGAAAGGAATAATATGGCAGCTTTGTGAATTCAATCACCATCAAACAATCAGGGAAACATTCAACAATTTTCTTTTTGGAATCTGGCACGGTGCTTTCCTGCTTTTTCACTTCAGTTTCACTGGGAGAAGAAATGTAACCGAACAATCTGCCTGTGCGTCTGACTACATGCTGGGACACTTAAAGATAACTCCTCCTCCTCCTCTAACTGTGAACTGATCAATGTTATTGAGTGGTTTAGATGCGATTAGTGAAACTAATCTAAATGAGTGGATAACAACGGAGCTCATAAAAAATCTATTGGTTAAAACGTAAGAAAATGCATCACAAGTGGGATGAAAAATGTCAGTGTGTCCCAAGAACTACAGAGCCAACTGTCCATTGTCCATATAAGAGCACTCTTACAGTCGTTTAAGCTGCAGATTTTGTTTTAGAGAAATATTGAAACTAATATTTAGACTAAAATTAAACTAAAACTATGACTAAAATCTCCAGATATTTTCATTTTGGAAATAAAGGGACAAAAACATCTGACTTTAGTGACAGTTTGAAAGAGCCTCATATCATTTAGATTCACTCCCAAATAGAGCTATTTAAAGGGGCATTAAGCATCTTTTTAAGTGAAAAATAAATTCCTGATATTTGTGCATATTTCATCTTTTAGTGACCCAGTGGCTGTATGGGAGCATCACAGTGGCCTCTATGACGCTCCAGGATCAAATGTTTTCAGGGTTTCTGGTCCGTTTCAATGAAACTTCTAAAAACAATTGATTCTGGAGCATAATTGAAGCCACTGTGATGGAAAGTAAAGGCTCTATGCTGCTCCCACACAGCCACTGGTTCACTAAAAGGTGAGATATAACAAATAACAGGAATTTATTTTTCACTTAAAAAGTTGCATAGTGCCCCTTTAATATGCTTGTTTGACCCCAGGCTTTATTCAGAACTACTGCAATAGGTTCACCGTGCTGTGCTTAGCATCTTCAGCCAACTAAAAGCCTCAACTCAATGCACCTGTAAGATCATTTTCCTTAAGATTCAATGGAATATGTACAGAATTCTGGACACTGTATGAGGATACACTTGAATCGGGATACCTATCGGATCGTGAAGTTGTTGGCAATGCCCTGCTCTCCTGCCAAATGATCAGGTCTGTGCTTTGTTCATGTGGAGAAGCTCCATGAAGCACAGAATATCATTACATACATCTGAATAAAGAAATATATACAGGAAGTCAACCAAATTAAGTTTAGATTTAGTCAACTAAATTCATATGAAACATTTTGTTGACAAAATTTTGAGTAAAACAAAATTATATTTTCATCCAAAGGCGACTGAAGCTAAATTTAAATATAATGCATTTTTCTCACATTTTGGCCACAACATCAAGATGGGTCTGTCTGCGGCCTGCAAGAGAGAGGCGTGTCGAGTAGTAGGCGTGTCGAGTAGTGACATCACTACTCGACACGCCTACTTTTTATTTTTAATCTTGTGAATAATGACAATATACGATGAACGAAAGAATGCCAGTGGATATAAAGAGTACTAATAAAAAAGAAAATAAATAAGATCAAATAAAATATAAATTACTTTATGACAAACAGATGAAGACTGAAGAATTTTTGCCTATTATGACAAACTATTTTCATATATTTATTTTTCATATAAGTAAATTGCCTTTCGGTTCAACTTCTTTGAGATAGATGACAAGTACAATTCAAAATCACTACTAACAACAGGGAAAAGTAGAGATGAAGAGGATAATTTACTTTTGTGGATATAAAATTTGCTGAATATGATTAGGAGAACAAGGTCCTCTGGCAGGCCGGCCAGAGGATGTGTGGAGGCCAGACTGAGCGGGCCTGGGTCCATCCAGGGGCCAGGTGGAGAGTAGCTAACCCAGCGCAGGTGATCTCTGCCTGGGTAATGGAGAGTTGAATGTGACCCTAATAAGGTTATTAAAAACAACAACGACATGCCCTGTAACATTCATTATTGGTGCAAGCGAAACCGTTGAATCAAAT
>OMNZ01089418.1:12644-24961 GCA_900303255.1 Lesueurigobius sanzi
ATTTTCAGCGGATATTTTGGTGAACGGAAGGCAACAGCTGATGAATTCAGACGTGTAGCACAGTTTATTTACAGTAAGTCGAGTACAGTCCTGTTACAAAGCCAGAGAAGCACCGCTCTGATTCTGAACAATGTTTTTGGCCATCATATAACTATTATTATTAATCATGGATTAATCACACATGTTTTGACCGAACAAACTCCAAAGAAAGTGATGTTTGGTAAAGGAGATTAACTTGAGGCTTTTGTATAAATCAATGTTTCTCTGATATGTCATTGGGACCTCACCAGCAGACGACAAGCCACGCCCCAAAAATACATTTGATTTGTTATTTATATTGCAAAATGCAAACATTTTCCACAAACAAGCATTAAATCAACCTAAAAAGCTGAAATTGTAATAAAAAGTTTTTAGCTTAGTTCAAATTAGCATGTTTTATGTCAGGGAAATGTAAATAATGAATAAATAATAACAATAAAATTAACTGTGATTAATCGTGATTAATCAAATGTCAAAAGTGTGATTAATCTGATTAAAATAATGAATCGATTGACAGCACTATTTAAAATATTTATGTTGCCTACAGAAACGTGACGACATCACGATCACTCGTATGGGATTTTTACTCCGACACCAGGAGAATCCGAGACCGTGGAGCTCCATACGGTCTGAATATAACATCATGATTTTTAAGTTTTTCCATATTAGGGCTTGGCCATCACATCACACTGTTATACCGGTTTAATTATGGATACCATTGGAGAGAAGGGAATGCTTTGAAAACCACAAAAAGAAAATGTTTACTGTGATTGGTGAGATGCAGACGCGAGCAATAACATTTTAAGTCAATCATCTTCCAGATGAAGCAGACCCACAGATTTAGGTGAATTTAGATGAAAAAAAATGATAAAATGGCTTTACATGAATTTGCCCAGTACGCTAAAGGCTGTGTTTTTAAAGTATTTTGTCAGGTGTAGATGAAATCGCCAAATATTTCGCCCTATTTCATATTGTTTCGAAGCTTAAAGAATTCTTCTTTTCATATTTCAATCCGTCCCATGGCAGCTGTGGTGCAAATGTATTCGTTTTCCTTCTCGTTGGGCAGTTTCAGAGAAGCAGACAAACTGTTAAAAGCTGAGTTGAACGGAGATCTGAGGAGTTTGTTTGATAAACCTGATAAAACCTGATACAGACAGAACAGAAACAGTCACCGAATAATTCATAATTGAAACAAAAGCTCCAGATACTTTACATACAGTCATCTCTTACAATAGATACAGAATTTTACATTAGGCTGTGTTTGGCTCCAGGTCAAGTTAGACGTTTTTATAAAAAAGAATTCAGTAAAAATCAGCTGAATGATTATAAATAGCATAAACGATTCACAAACAATTGGTCGATTGTCGCTGCGGCAGAATAATCCTGGTTTTTATTATTGCTCTCAGACCAACATACTGTTAGCAACATTATACAAGCTAACCACACATTAGCATTTAGCAAACAACGCTAAAAAACAATGATTATCTTTTGACAGTTCAACTTCAGAGGCTGGTTTTATTTGTGTTTAGGCCTACACTTGGGGTTTACACAACTTTAGTCACAGTCACACTTATTATAGACCTAGCTTGATTTTAAAATGAGCATCATGCCTGCCCCACTCTAAAGAACCTTACGAGTTGTTGTAGGGACTTCCTGTCAAGTGCGCAGGATTTGGGACAGGAATTTTTTTTATCCAACTAAAGGCATATTTTTTGCCAGGCACATCACTGTTTTCACATAATAAAAGATAAAATATGTCAATAGAGCTTTGGAATGTGATGTCACGTAATGGGGCGTGGCCAGCAGATTGTGTTGTTGTGTATGTGGTTGAAGCACCATCTTACCGGTCCAAACAACAAACTGCTGACTGTAGAACTAAGGGAAGCTAGATGGACAAATAACTTCCCACGACCCTGACGAAGACTCCTTGGAGTCGAAACGCGTCGGTAATACATTTTGAGCTTGCGTACAGAGTGCCTCGGCTTCCTTCTCTTCCTTTTAACTTCAGGATAGTTGGGGCCTGTTGTGTAGTTGACTGCCATGTTAGAGCGCACCATCTACGAGGAGATAATATTGAAAAATGGGCTGTGTTTTCATTGTTTTGTGGTCCTGAAAAATGGTGGCAAATTTCCCATAATGCATTGCACTGTGATGTCAGTCCAAAAGCTCTATACTTACTTCTTGAGAAAGGATTGTTTGGAGCTGATACGTGTGGAAGAAATATATGCATTAGCCCAGCAAAATGATGGCTTTTTTTAGAAAATGGTAATAGAGAATTAATGTTGTGGGAGGAATGCCTTGTTTTTTTGTTTTTCTCTTCATTTCTGTCCCCAACGCCAAAGAGCACCTTGCCCTGACTTCCCGAGCACTTTGTTTCTAGTTTTTCTCACATGTCAATTCTTACATTTGAAAAGAGACTTTTTTTCGGCATCCATCGCCAAATGAAGCTTTTTTTTTTTGGCTTTTAAATAGTTCTATGTTCAAACGTCAAATGCAGCAATGGGTAATATACTTCGGCGAAGATGCATGCTTAGCCGAAGTGTGGACAAAGGGAGCAAAAGGGGCGGGGCGAAGGACCACTCTCGAGAATTGGGACACCCTGCACACACTTGCTAACCTGGCGTGTACCAGATTGATATGCGTAGCACTCTGATTTGAGTTCTACACATTATCAATCTGGGAAGGCTCTGGTTCAATCCGCTCGTGAAACGGAGGGACGGTCACTGCAATACTTCAAGATAATTGGGTGAAACGCCTGTTAGCACCCGCCTACCGTACTTCCAGTCAGAGAAAAGCACAAACGTCTCATTGTGGTTTCCCTTTTCAAAATAGAAATAGTAGCATTTTAGTTAAAACAGAGTCAATTGCGGCATCAAAAAGTAAGTCCTCAGATGCAGCCATGTTTGTTATTCTTCTGCATTTGGTGCTACATCATACCAACATGTCCCACCTTAAACCCCAATGCAGGCACATCATTGGTCCCGGTCGAGCCGATCGTAAGGGATTGGACTCTTTCAAGCAGTATTTCCCCGAGTATGTGAAATCACAAATCTCTTGGGGATACATCTTGCACACTTGCAGCCTCAGCGGGAGATTTGCGGGGCACAAGGGTCGAAGTGGGACAGGGCCATTATATGGAATTAGAAATAGCCACTCATTTACGATTGTTTTTAAGATTGTTTAAGCATTAGAAATGGCAACAAGATCATTAAAACCAGCCCCTGTCGTCTTTTTACTTTTAAGACACCTGCTTTAGTGCATTTCAACTTCAGCATCACATGATTAGAGTGTTCAATACAAATGCTAACAGTGCTAAAACATTCAAGCTAATTTACATCCAACAACACGACTTTTTAAAAAATTCCAAAATTTGGTTCAAAATTTCACACTTTCTTTTTTTCTATAAAATGTGATGTGGGCAGAGCTTAGGATTCAGAGCAGCAGCGTCGAGTCCAAAGAGAGAGAGAAAAGAAATGTTTTAAATAGTCCTCACGTCTTCATTTGAGTGAGGTCACACCTGAGGAGCGAGAGAGTCACCTGACCGTCCGGGGACTGCTGGTTTAGCTACTGAGCTGGTGATGTCAGCTGGTGATGTCATCGCGGGAATAAATACTTTTCCGTATTCCTATTTTGTCCTGATTGTCCGAGCACAGTCCAGTTTAGGAACAATAAAGATAGCTTTTTCTCCATAATTACACTTTGAGAGACTAGAAAGATCTGATTTAGACACATCTAGTGAGTCGAAACTCCCGGGAAACCAGCCCAGGATGTGACTGATACGCAATAACGTCCTGATTTGTGGCTTTTACATCAGAATATCGTTCCCGTTTCATGAGCTGTTGATACACACTTGCTGTGCTCCGATTGGTGGGTTCAAACCAGCGTTCCGGGCGTTGGCTGGTCACATGACGTCTGTCTGAGTGGCACTTCCTGTTTGTGAAGAGGGAACGCATCGTTGTAGAGCGGAAGGTCCACTGACCTGTGGTGAAATAAACAAATGTGTGTTTGAACATTTTGAACCTGTAATATTGAAAATATTACAAGGACTGTATGCATGACCTCGATCATACAAGATTAAATGCTGTAGTCCACAATGTGTAGAACAAACTTTGAAAATAGTATTCATTTTGGTCAAACTATTGAGGATCTAGAGCAGGGGTTTTCAACCAGTGGTCCGTCGTCCGTGGCAGTACCGCTGGGGGACCGTGACTTGCTATCCAGTTTAACCACTAAAAATACACTAGGGCCGCTGCATATTGAATATTCATGAATATCAAGTTGATCAAGTCTCTTTTAATAATTCAACTTCTGTTATTTTAAACATTTGAGAACACAAAGCATTGTAAACTAAAGTATATAGCCCTCTATTATACAAAAAATAGGCCTATATTGCACACACTAGTACACTACTGTAGTGTCCCTGGGGCAGGACCAGTTGAAAACCCCTGATCTAGAGCCAACTTCAAAACTTCACCCACTCACTACTACAATCAAGCCAAGTTTGAAGCAAATCTGAGAGGGTTGAGCAGAATGCATTTGTTGATTTGACATGGAATATAATAGTTAAAGAGCTTAGGTCTTTCCATGACATAAAGGTACAAGAGCAGCAGGTGTGTTAGACTTACCTGCCGTGTAGAGGGAGTCCATGAAAAGTGGCAGAATGAGGCAGCCCAGCCTTTTTAACCGTCCCGTTGTGATTAATGTCCTTGAAGTTGGACTGGCGCAGGGGGTCATTGTGGGCGTTCGAGTCCATATAGTTGGAATGGTCCTGGTAGTTAGGATGGTGAAGTGTTGCATTGTGGGCATTGGAGTCCTGGTAGTTTGAATTGTCTTGGTAGTTTGAGCGGTTGATGACGCCGTGCGTGGTCCGCCTCCTTCCTTTGATCCCATTGGTCTTCGGCCCTGCGTTACCGTTGGTCGGATTCTGGTGGGAGGGGCCTAAAGTGTTTCTCAGATACCAGTCCCGCAGACCTGTCAATCACACACACATGCACAAATTAGAGAGCAGAACTCTTATTACAGATTCCAAACAGTAGGGCGAGGTTTTCAGGTTTTTGAGTTATGTACAGTTTCCTCAAAATTCAGAAAAATATACAAAAGTGACAATGTTTGATCGAAGTTAATCAGCTATGGGGTAACTCATGACCACAAAACACAATTTCAACTAGAATATTGAATCAGTCTGTGCAAGTTCTCAGTCGTACAGGAGTTGTCCATCGTAGGCAAAGATTCTTCACACTTCATCTGTACTCTGTAGTTGAAGTGTAGGACATTTCGCTCTTCATCCAAAGAGCTTCGTCAGCACTGCGCAAACTTGGACACCAGTGGAGCTTATAAAAGACCAGTAGGAGGAGTTTACCTGTAAGTCCCACCTCTCTTTGTTCTAAAAGCTAGAGAAAAACACCTTTGTTGTCTCCAACGACCTTCACACCTAATCACTGCCCATTACCTTCCTATTGTCTTGCCCTGAGCTTAGTTCTAAGGTTACCCGTACCTTTCTACAGTCCTGCCCTGGACTCTGGCCCAGCCGCATTAGCATGACAGAGGGCTGGTTTTGGGCGAAAGATGCTGCTAAAAACAGGGGCTAAATTAAAGCGAAGGCCCCCATTCCTGTTTATTCTTTTGTTAAAATCTTAGCTTCACTGTCCTCAAATGAGTGGTTGGTGGCTTTGAGATGGAGATGCACAGCCGACTAGAATTTGCTTTCTGAAGTTATAGAATGCATTTCACTACATTTTCAAGCCATCTGCATTTTAGTTTGCACCCCCTCGTGTGATCTTAAGAGTGCATTTCTCCATTGTGAGATCAATAAAGAACTATCTCTTATCTTAATAATATTGCCCTAAACATAATTGATAAAGGTCTCAGTTTCCTAAGCTTCCAATCTCACGTCTAAGCCGACTGTACAGTTCTTGAAGCATTCTTCAAAGCTGCCAGTTGTTTGATTAATAATAGATAACACTGAAAAAGTGTGTGTTACGCCGTTGTCTCAACAGGTGGTGCTACACCCCCCTCCAATGCAGAGGAACCTGCTGCAGTGACCCACTTTCAGTTCACCATCAAACATTCATCACACAGATCTGTCTCTGTGAGAAACCTTAGATTCAACAGTGTGTCTAGGAACACAAGGACGCAGGCGAAGATTACACTACAGCTCGTCACATAACTCAGGTTGGCAGTTCCAAGTCCTACCTAATAATCACTACAGTGTAGCACTTTGAGAAACTTTTGACAAACTTCGTAGGCAAAAATTCTTCAGTCTTCATCTGTACTCTGTAGTTGAAGTGTAGGACGTTCAACTACAGAGTACAGATGAAGACTGAAGAATTTTTGCCTACGATGGACAACTCCTGTACGACTGAGAACCTACACAAACGTTTTGACAAACTTGTAAAGTGCTCAAATAAAGACGGTTGACAAATACTGTTTTTAGGAAGTTCATGAAAATAAAAATTCCAAGCAAATGATAAAGAGGAAACAAGCTACTTAATGGATCTCGTCAGCACAGGCGCCGCTCTGTCTAATGGCCATACTGCCTTTGCCCTCCTAAAAAATACATTATAAAATCACAGATGGCAACTAAAGGACCAGCTGAAAATATTATTTATTTTCTAAAATGCACATGAATGCAAAAAAATCACATCTGAATAAAGAAAAAAAAAACTCAGACTCCCCCAGGTAAAAAGGCAATATTTCTGCAGCCACTAAAAAATTGTCTGGCCAATTTTTTGTTAAACATCGCTCAGCCCTAAAGAGGACCTTGAAAAAATAGCATATTAAATCGCTATCACAATATTGAGGGAAAAAAATCTCAATTAGATTATTTTCCAAAATCGTTCAGCGCTAGTATGAAGGTAAGCTAACGCTGGCTAATGCTAGCGGTTAGTATAGGGTGACCAGACGTCCCAGTTTACCCGGGACAGTCCCAGTTTTGAGCCTTCTGTCCCATGTCCCTGTGAATTTATCTGAAGCCATTCATTTGTCCCAGTTTTACACAACCTCTGTCCCAGTTGTCCCAGTTTTTCACCAGTGCCACGTCCAAAGCCGCATATTTACTTGATACTTTATGACTTTTGACCAAGAAAAAAAAATGGGACAAAAAATGCAGAAAGAAAAATTACAAAAAAATAAGAAAACACGGGAAAAATGACGAAAAAAGTGAGAGGGAAAAGTGAGAAGCAATAAAAATGTGAGGAAAATTATGAAAAAATGACAAAGAAGGGAGAAGAAATACAAAAGAATGATGAAAAATGAAAAAAAAGACGAAAAAAGAAGACAAAAATCATGCTAAAATCTTTTTAAAAAATCATGAAAAATATAGAAGAAAATAGGAGAAAAATTACAAAAAAATTCAAGAAAAAACGCAAGAGAAAAAGAGAAAAATTACAAAAAATATATATATATACAGTATATATATTTTTTTTGTCCCAGTTTTTATTTTGAAAAATCTGGTCACCCGAGGTTAGTAGTCTGTGAAACCATGTCATCCATTGAGCATGCTATGCCTGTCTCACAGGGCTGTCCTGTCTCTTCTCTGAATCAGTGCACAATAGTCAGTTACATCACATTTAGTCGCTATATTTTATAGCTTTGACCAGGAGGAAGACGGTTCTAAAATAGTAGCTGGAGGAAATGCATAAAAGCTGAGTGGGCGCTGGGTAGAGCCAAGCAGCAAAGGAAACTGGGCCCAACACTGTCCTTTCCTCATAACAACAACACTGATCTTACCTTCCAGAGCCAGTGCCTTGTGCAGACTCCTTGTGGCCTCATCACTGTGCTGGTCCTGGGTTAGAGCGGGCTGAGGCGGCCTGGGGGGCAGCAGGTGAGGGTGAGGGTCTGGCTGCAGCGGTGGATGCTGGGAGTCGTAGTTCTCTGCTCCCGGGGGCTGAACGGGGAGGAATGGCCCGCACGACTTAGTCCGCGTGACTTTGATGCGCTGCCGTTCCGCCTGCAGGCCGCGGTAAGTGGGCGGGGCTAACGTTGGCGGCTGGTTGGGGTACAGAGCTGTAATTGGCTGACGGCTCCCATGTGACTGCTGCCTCTGGAGCATCTGCTGCTGTTTGGTCCAGACGTAATCCAGGAGCAGGTCGCTGTAGGGTGCTCTGCCTCGGGCCTGGTCGGGTCTGAGTCCCGGTTCAGTCCTGGCGCTTGGATCAGATCCGTTTGTGGTCCTGGCAGTCCGAGTATCGGTCTCTCCGCTCCTCACAACTCCCCCTTTTGAAGAAGTCACACCTGTCATGAAAAAAGGGAAAATGTACTCTAACACTAACAGCCCAAGACAATTTTTTTGTGTTCGGGGAGCTGGGCAAGAAAGCCAAACATCGAAACCTAATCTTTGTATCCATCTTATCAGCTATAAATAATAAGATGATCTTTCAAACAAGGGAAAGTCAAGTTGTCAAAGAGGATACGTCTCTGCTCTCTTGATTTCCCCTAATACTATTAATCACTACTAGAGAGGCCTAAAATGCTGCAGTTTGGACATCTGTCTATTTTGACAGTATCAGATATTATCGCATTCAATGACAGGATCCATTAAAAGACAGTTGTGGATGTGCGGTCGTGGATCTGCGGTCGTGGATGTGCGGTCGTGGATGTGCGGTCGTGGATGTGCGGTCGTGGATGTGCGGTCGTGGATGTGCGGTCGTGGATCTGCGGTCGTGAATCTGCAGCGGCTCCAGTGCCTGCAGATTCAGTTACCGCAGGTTCTACAGCCGCCGTTAACCTGCTAACGCTAACGGCAGCAGATTAAACACTCACTGACGACACTTAGCAGCTGCTAAAAATATAACGATGGCAGAGAAACGATCCTTGTTTCCTCTGCAGTGCTGTTGTTTAGCCTTTACAGTGGAAAGTAAAAAGTACAAGTACAAGTAAAAAGTCCCTCCTATTACAAATTGGTTTAGTCCTGGTTTAGACCTGCTTTAGACCTGCTTTAGACCCGATTTAGACCTGATTTAGTCCTGGTTTAGACCTGTTTTAGCCCTGTTTTAGACCTGGTTTAGTCCTGGTTTAGACCTGGTTTAGACCTGGTTTACTATGCCACATTACATTCTTAAAAAAACACTTTTAATTTTTACTCATGAAGTACATTTTACAGTGGATACTTTTATACATTTATTTGAGTAGAAATTTTATCTGATACTTTTACTTAAGTAAATTCTTGGTCCTATATCTGCATTTTTACTCATGTAAGAACATTGAGTACTTCTTCCACCTCTGAAAGCTACATTCCAAACTTCTTACAAAAGACACAGGCCTGTAATAGACTTGGTGCAACTACTGTAATATGTAAAGTATAATTATCATTAAAAAAAGATTATAGTAATACAAACATAATGTATTGGATCAGACCATCCCTAGTTATTATAGTATCATAATTAAAAAATATGTCTGGCTAGGATTATCATTTAGTATATATACGTACTGTACACCTATAGTTATTAAAAACTCCATGACTCACCGTTGACCCAGGGCCCCTCCTCCTCTGTTGGAGCCCCTCTCTCCAGCAGTCCCTCAGAGCTGTTACTGCGCCTGGACGAGTTGGCGCCCCCTATTGGCCCGTTAGCCACAGGCCTGGTGGCTCCGTTGGGTCTTCCTCCGCTCCCCCCAGAGTTACCCCTGGCCCGCCCCAGCTGCTCAGGCTCCGTCTGCCCAGAGGAGGTGGAGCCGTCCAGGGAGCGCGGCGGTGGGGGAGGGGGGTGGGGAGGGGAGTGTTTCTGGAGCACGTCCTGAGAGTCTGACCTGGGAAACAAAATGACCATGTGATCACAGTGAATGGTGCAAATGTTTAAGGCGAGACACTGAAGGTGAATAGGGGAAAAAAATTGTGAAACTTTTATATCGTTGACATAAATCTGAGAAAAAAATATATTGCAAGTGTTCTGTCATGTATTTTATGTGTTAAAATGACCAAAATTGCCTATAATCCAGCGACGAAATATAAATAATGGATAAAGCCAGATTTAAATGTATGGTTTTACATTGTTGATATGTTAGTTACAAAGATTTGTTCAGATGGGATTGTTTCGTTTTTTAATAAATTAAGTTAATAGTGAATAAATCTGTAAAAGTTCAAATTTTGCCTTGTTTTTTTGGATTCAAAACTCAATGAATCAGGCTAGCAATCAAACATTTAAAAATCCCTCTGATCAAACCTTCACAATATTGTTAAGTACAAGACTGGAAGGTTTGGAGTCTGTTGGTGCTACTGAAGGGAAGATCTCGATGCAAGAAGAGTAAAGTAAAGCCAGCCAATCAGGGGTGAAAACTTGAGATGTCAGGACAAAAATTAAGTTCTGCTGTAATTTTGGATAGATCTAGAAGTTGGTTTGTCTGAAAATATGCCTAACCCTAACCTCAAAGATTTCCCGGTTCCTAAACTTAATTTTTTTGTCATGACATGTTCACAAGTTTTCAAAGCAGACCGTCCCTCCCCTTATCTAGCACAACTGACCCCTGATTGGCTGGCTGTAACATTGGTCCTGGGCAAACACCTTTGACATTGGCCCTGGACTCTTAATTACTTGGTGATATCAGATCCTGCATTATCATATATGATGTACAGCGTCTTGTTGTGGACTTTCCATGTAGATACTTCATATGTCAATATTTATGCCTGGACAACGAGAGGAAGGAAAAAGCCGCTGCTGGACTCACTTCTTGGTGTACGGCTCGGCAAAACTTCATAAAATTACCATCGTAAAGGGTGAGTTTGGTCATTTTTCTACTTTAATGTGGTAGCTACGATATTTAGGGACTTAACTTTGAAGAAATTGCTCACCCTATGAAAAATCAATGGTTTCGCCTGCCGTGTCTCGCCATAATTTTAATATGGTTAATATATTTACATACAGTAGGTGTAATTTGCGTGCTTCTATCTTTTTAGTTTAAGTTATACGAACCTTTTATATATTAATTCTTTCCCTATAGTTATTTATTCCTTTAAATTAGTTTGTTGTTGATGTATTGTGAATTGTACCACGAGCATGGGATGTTTCTGTGTAAAACCTCTCACCTGCTGTGGACCGAGTTGTTCCTGGTTTTACTTTGAGAGAAAACATCAACTGGAGAAGAACCAGCCGTGACCATCGGAGGGCGACATTGGGACACGCTCTCCTCTATGGGAGAAAGCACACACATAAGGTTTCATCTTTATTCAATTGCATGTCATATTTTTTGTTCATGTTGATGATGAGGTTTTGTTTAAGAAAAATTAACAAAAAACTTGAGTACAACATTTTTTGCTGATGCAGGAGGATCCAGAAGTAGTGATACCTTTCTTTGTTGTCATGTTGCAGTCAGAGTGTATATAGAGACAGAATCTTTCCATTAGTTAAATTTATACCATTATATTTTTTTCCTGAACGTTTTTAAGCTTAAATTTTGAATGATTTATTGTAGGATAATAAGTGTCAAATTCTTACATAAAGAAAAAAAAATTGATTTAGTATTACATTTATATACAGAAATGAAGAGATATCAGATATCTCTGTAAAAAAATGTTTTGATAAATTGCTTTGGACTTTTATAACTGTACTCCAGAGTAATGTAAGTACAACAAAAGCAAAAGCGATCAATAACAAGTGACTTAATATTTCTGAATCACTAAAATAGAAAGAGAAAATTACAAACGTACGTGGATCATTTATGTGTTTTTGCAGATGAACTCTTCATATTCACCTTATTTTGGAAGTTGCAATGGGGGCCGCCATTTTGTATTTCTGGTCAACTGCAGGTCTGACTTGAGCTGATATTGGCTTTGACTTTTTTTTTGGTGAAACATGTAACATTTACAACAAACCTTTGTGTAAATATATCCATCAGCTTTGGTCCTTTAGAGTTTCTCACAGACAATTAGCCAATTAGAGTCACAACAAAAAGGCAGAGATAATATCGCAAAAAAATTATTTTAGGTGACTTTTTTCATGTCGTCCATCCTCTGAAACTAAACCTGAGCCACACAAACTTTATTTACTTTAAGCTTTTTTACAAGTTTTTTGTTGATTCCCTTTTTATTCTTCCATTGACAACAATGGAAATCTCAGCTCACAGGAAGTGCTAATAAAAACAGGAAATGCTTTTACAACAAAAGTGGGCGGGGCAGAATAAGGTGGATACAGGTGTTGGTCAAAAAATTTGAATATCATGAAAAAGTTGATTTATTTCTGTAATTCCATTCAAAAAGTGAAACTTTCATAATGTATACATTCATTCTACACAGACTGATATATTTCAAGTGTTTATTGTTTTCAATTTTGATGTTTATAACTGAAAAC
>OMNZ01089422.1:0-10243 GCA_900303255.1 Lesueurigobius sanzi
GAGGGGAGAGAGAGAGGAGAGCGATGAAGACTCTCACTCAAGTGTTTAGAAGGAGGTGAAACGGTGTCTGCAGGACAACGATTGGGTTTTGGAGAGTGGTTCTTAATGCATTCAATCCATGGGAATATCTGGCCCGCAGTGTATGAAATGGATCCATCAGGCAAAGAGCCGCACTCTCATTGGCTCGCAAGCCGCGTGTTCGCCACCCCTGGTCTATGGTGTGGACTGAACATGCGCACAACTTATTTTTTTTCCATAAGTCAATCCGCGGATCATGTGCGTGCCGAACCGAAGATATTGATCCGAACGGATCACAAATCAATGATGATCCGTTGCACCACTACTCATCACCTACAAAGCCCTCCATAACCTGGCCCCTTCATACCTCACAGACCTCCTCCAGCACCATCGCCCCACCCGCCGCCTCCACTCTGCAGACTCCAACCTCCTCACACCCATCACCAAATCCAAGCACCGTACCTTGGGGGACCGAGCCTTTGCCATAGCCGCCCCCACCCTCTGGAACTCACTCCCTCTTAATATCAGAAACTCGCACTCTTTGATCACATTCAAAACACAGCTCAAAACTCATTTGTTTCAGCTCGCCAACAATCCATAATCAATAGCTTCTTTTCCTTTTTGTGTTTAGTTTGTTAGTGTGTTTCGTTTCGTCCGTTCGTTTGTCCTTGCCGACATGTAAAGCGTCTTTGAGCTTTATTGAAAAGCGCTATATAAAACTTATGTATTATTATTATTATTATGTTGGTATTGTCTGCTTATTGTTATTGTTTTATTTTGTATACGTCTTGGGTTGTGTTGCAAATGCCTCTTGGCTGGGACTCCTTTGAACGAGACAAAGGAGTCCTGGTTAAAAAAATGGTAAAAATTTAAATGTTTTCATCAAAACTTCTGCGGTGATGTAATATACATTTCTTCTCATAGTGTGTACTGCAGTTTCAGTCTGTGTTTGTTTGTATTGAAGGTAGTCCGTCTAACCTCCACACAGCTCCTCATGCCCGCGGCAGCAGCGTAGTGCAGGCAGGTGCAGTGGTGGTTGTCAGTGGCATTGACGTTGGCCTTTTCGTATTGGCCTCCGTCCAGTCTGGCTCCAGTCCAGCTCAGAATCATCTGCGGAGAGAAACCCCCAAAACACACTGCGTTTCATCAACCGTCCAAACCGGCTTGAGCGCGGCCTGTCTTTACAGTTGTACCTGGAGGCAGTCGGCGCGGCGCTGCTCATCCCTCTGGGGCCGGGCCAGTCGCGGTGACAGCGCCCCCTCAGGCAGCAGGAGGATCTGTGGGCCTTGGCAGAGCACGTGGAGGCATGTCTCATTGTGCACATCACGCTTGTTTGGGTTCCCCTCTTTGCTGAACAGGAAAGACCTAGGCAACAAGAAAAAAAAACATTACTACAAGGGGAAAAAGCTATGGCTAAAAAGAAGAGCAAAGACGGATGAGAATGAAGTATTTCATTCTCTGGTGCATGTATGGTTTAATGAACATGATCTGATTATCAGCTGCATCTCTCTTATCATTTGGACAGCAGTGGATGTGCCAGAGCCTAGAGCCCTCGAGCCTGGCTGTTGTTGTACTTCTGTGGTAATCCACTTTCTCTGCTTTTTGTCAAAACTTCCATTTACCAATCTGTTTTCCCTCTCCATTTACTCCCCTTCCCTAGGACTCACCCACTCCCCTGTCACATTATCTCCTCTACACTGCTCCCAATCATCATGACTGTGGCGTGTACAATCAGATTTAAATTCAAATTATCAGTACGTCGCTGTACATTACATTGTATAATATTTTCATATACAAATTTAACCTTTTAGAGTAATTATTACTTGTATCTTATATTTGATTTTTGACTGCATGCACATTTTAAACTATATGCACTTAAATATATCCTACTGCATTTGTTTTGAGGAAATCTCTCCACAGTGGGATCCATCTTATCTTATTATCTAATGCAAATGTCCAAAACAATTAATGGTGAAGCTTTCAAACCAGTTTCTTGCCATCTGTGACACGATTGAATGGCAGTTTTGGTATTTGCGCTACTGCTTCACGGTTCTTATTCTTTTAGCTGGAGCCCCTGCAGCCTCTCCTAACGACAGCACACTGCCAGTTCACCCGCACTGCAATAATCACTAATTAGTCCCCCTTTAGCCACTACTAACCCCCTCGATCCGCACGCACACAGAACGGATGGCCTCAATATTAACAAAACCACTGAGAGCATTGTCCAACACTGCCCTCGCTCAGAGCACACGGCTAAGGGGAACTCCATGCAATTAAAAAGGCTTCTCTTCCCTGTTTGTTTAAGTATCCGTCTTCCTTTAGACAAACAGTCTGAGATGATTTCCTGTGCTACGTGCTTCTGCAGTCGACTAATAGGTCTAACTTGTGATCGCCCAGTTAGCAGTCCTCATGGGATTTCTGTTCAATTCAACCCACAGAGATTACTAAAACGGGAGTGAATATGAAACAGATACATGTTAAAAATACTCAGAAAAACAGACTGCATCGCGCTGCCCACGCTCGTCCTCTGGGCCTTTATTTTGTCTGAGTTTTCTTGGTCGTCTCTCCGCCGCCTCTGTCCGACAGGGTTGTTGGAACAAAGCAGCATTTCCTAAGATGCTTATCAGGAGTAGTTTGCTTGCCTTTAGCACGC
This sequence comes from Lesueurigobius sanzi, assembly GCA_900303255.1. Lineage (NCBI taxonomy): Eukaryota > Metazoa > Chordata > Actinopteri > Gobiiformes > Gobiidae > Lesueurigobius > Lesueurigobius sanzi. The sequence continues at coordinate 2,672 of OMNZ01089422.1, forward strand.
CTCCCCAGACCATTATAGGTTAGTGGGAAAGGACGCAAATAGCACGGCGATTGATTCACAAGCAGCAGCCGTGGACTTGCATATTCCCAGCTTGAATACCAGGCACACGCAGATGCACAGTCCGGCGATAGGCCCCTCTAATCATGGGGGAAAGTGCACAGGGAGGAGGGAGCCCATTGAGTCAGCGGTTCAGCTGTCGGCGCTACAGCCAGCGGTCTGATTATCACAGCAGGGGGGCAAGAGACACTCAAGCCCCTGTACATTTCAGTATTATTGACCATGGTGCTAAATTAATGCTAGAATCATGTGCATTTCAGAATATGTTTGCAGAGGACTAAACTACAGGGTTAGCAAGTAGACATGAAAAATAACTGAAATAACTTTGTATAATTTTGTCTCTAAAAGGTATACAAGGTATTTACATTTGTCCCCAAATATGAGATAAATCTCAAGACCATTATCTAATCAGAGCAGACTGAGGCCCTGTCAATTTACATACAAAATAACTTTCACAATCCCAGACTGAATTCTAGAGGTATGAAACATGTATCTAAGAGACGCTAGCTTTAAGTTTGCTCTGCACCACTTTAGCTTATGTGGTACAAAGATTAGGAAAAATACAATGTCCACACACCTTTTGCAGCCAAAACAAATAACCAAAATTAGTTGCAGCCTTAAAAAATTCCAATGGAGTCAGATAGTCTGGTTATTTTAAAGTGATATGTGCTTGTTTAGGGGGCTACTTTTTGCTCAACGTTTTAGAGCTTTTTAGCATGCTACATCATTGGTCCCTCTTTAAAAACATAGCTGGAGTTGTGTTTGGAGCCACTCGCATGTTTGAGTAATCACTGAATCTCTCCACGGTGGATATATATTTTTATCAGCGCATGAGCTCCTGTGCGGCACTCCTCCTTTACCGCAAAGCTCCTCCCTCATCTCTTCACAGAGATGAGTTTAAAAGCACATTTCATATCGTGCGGCATCAATCAATTGTCAGGGTCATTGTCACAAACATGCTAGAAAGCAACCCTGCAAGCTTTTGAGCTTACAATAACAAAAATATTATTTGTATTGTCAATGTGTGATTAATTACAGACCCTGTAATTAATTAGATTAAAGCATTAAATCGAGTCCCACCACTAGTTCGAATACAATCAAATAAAATGTATTAAGTTGGCTAAATGAAGTATGGATTTAGCCGACTAAATTTACATTGAATTTTTTTGACTAAAACTAGACTGAAGAATTGTTTGACAAAATAATTTACTAAATTACATTTTAATGAAAATACTATGATTAAAACTAAATTAAAATGTGTTAAATGAACACTGATCCATCTCACATTGAAAGAAACAGACACAGTCTCCACTTAAAAGACTAGACTCAAAACATTCCTTTCAAAATAGCCTATGGTCAGGCCAGCTTGGTGCAGCAGTAGCCTGGTCTTACCATCCCCTCGTACTCATTTCGTACAGAGGGTCTGGCCCTACACAATTGATCTCCGTTTTCTCCGTGGGAGGAGTCAACTCCTTTTAAAGTTTGAAACGATTGGATCTGATTTTACCCACTCGCTAACCTGGCCTACAACACCCGCCTCCCCCGCTCGCTGAATGGTCCAACGCAATTCAACCGATGTTAACGCAGCCACTGAGATCAGACCCAGACGTACATGTAGGGAAAATGATAATTGACCGGAGTTTACGGATGGCTAAGGCCAGGCTAGTGCAGCACTAAACCTACAGCCTGAGCCAGGCTTCTATAGGAGCTATAATGCTGGGGGAAGTACAGTACACAAAGCCCTGTCTTATTCTTTTTACTAGGGTTGTGCCGCATCACCATCGTGATGGTGAACCAACATCACGATGGAGAGCCACCATCGTGATGCCACGCCCCCTCCTATCAGAAGCACGCCAGATGTTAGTCTGTGAAAATAAGCACTGAAAGGAAGCGATCTAAACGCACACGTAGCATTTATTTGTCAGATGCCATATATCGGCAAAACAGAGTCCTGTTAGCGAAAAAGAAAGGAGGTGGCCGCACTCAGAGGGAGAAGAGAGGCGGCTAGCCACTGCCCCGCTATGATAACTCCGCAGCGGAGTTTTGGGAAAGTTGCGATGCCGCATTAGGTGCGGATAGTGGGAGAACACCGAAGAGAAGCCATGTGTGCCGCTGCACGACTATCGCCGCCTCTTTTCCCTCTCTCACTTCTCACCGCAACGTCTGGGTTGTGTGGAAGGTGCTATGACAGGTACGATGTGATTTTGGAGGTTCTTGAAACTCCCCCATGATCCCTTTGGCCATCACTGCTCATGTGGCTCCTACTGTACAATGCGTCACTCATTAGCCTCTGTGCGAAACTCACTGAGAAACTTAATTGCGCAGCGCTTAAAATCATGTTAATAATAAATTTACATTATTGGACGATATCATCGTCCATCACAATGATTCACTGTAAGCATCGGCAACTGCCAACTAAGGGGACATCGCCAAACCCTACTTTTTACAGCATAAACTATGTTGTAATATTTATTTTACTTTTTACCATTACCTTTAGTCTGTTCATTGCTATTTACATGATGTCCCCTTTCCCACTCCCTCGTCTGTCGATGGGGGAGTGGCGTAAATTTCAGATCCTCATCGCTGGCCGTTCGGTATCCAGTGATAATTGAAGGACTAGACAACTGCAGGTGCGACTGGACATTAGCTGCGGACTCTAGTCGGCCTTGGGGCTATCTACAGCCTGTCCACACATGGGAGTTCTCAGTTTTTCCCACTGTTTTGTTTTACCTTGCTGTGGAGGAGGATCTAAGGATGGGGGATACTCTAGGCTTGATTTGTTTATACATTACATTTGTTTTGGACATTACATTTGCTCCTCGTTTCACTGATTTGATGTCTGTAAAGTCCTATGAGGGGACTCTTGCGGTGTTTAGGGCTGTACAAGAATAATTTGATTGTACGGACATCATGGCCAGGTGTTAATAAAGTAGTGTAAGTAGCTGTAATAAACAGTTTTAGTGTATACCTGAGTAGTCTTGTCATGGCATGGCGGCAGACGTAGTGCAGAGCCGTGTTGTGCTGATACTGCTCTCCGTACGACGCGTTGGGATCGAGGCCGTCCCTGAACTGGGGGTTTCCCTCGTACAGCTGCCAGGCCAGAGCCTCGTCCCCGCTCACCAGGGCCTTTCGAAACTTGGTCGCCGTGTTGCCCATGGCTTTAGAAGTGCCAAAGGACGCCTAAAGCGAGCTGTGGCAAATGTCGGCCCGCCTGCCCACCGCCTTCCCCCAAACGCAGGTCCGAACTTAAAGCAACATGGCTTGCAGTGATGTCCTGCCCTGTAGATGCAAGAAAAGGAGAATCAAATCGGTGACAGTGGACTATGGGACCTCAGAAAAAATAAAGCAGTGAACACACAATGCAGTTTAAACCCTGGAAAGGTATCTTTGTTTCGGTTTTCTTTCATTTCATGGTAAAGGTCATTTCATCACCAATGCACCATGATCCAGCCATACATCTTTTGTCCTTTTTTTTTTGCTCAGGAAAATTGGTATTTGATTTGCCAAATTTTTTGATAAGGAGGAGCTTAATTTGTATTGAATGATTTGATGTAAACAAAACAAAATCTAACTGAAATGAATACAAAAGTGATAGAAACTAAATGAATCAGAGCTGGGGGCTGTGCTCATCTTTGAGAAAAGGGGAGATAAATAAGGACTGAAGAAAGAAACCGAAAAAACAGATAATTATAAAGAGAGCAAGCGCTAAAGGTAGGTTAATAATATCCACGCCATTGATTTTATCACCGAGCTGATGAAAGACAGGGTCAATAAAACCACTGCTGAGAAAGGAGTTAGCTGCCTTTTGGGAAATGTTTAGCATATTCAGCTATGTTTACGAATTTTCCAGTCATTTGAAGACTAAATAAACGTGGCTAGAACTATTTAGTGCTGACTGAGTGCGCACATGGCTGTTATTTTGGGCCCAAACCTGTTCAACTTTAACCGTCTCTTGGTTTCCAGGAATTACGAGAATTACAGGAATTACTGCCAACAGGTTTTACTCCTGTAAGTTAGCTGAAAACTAAGCTTTGACAGCACAACTTAACAAAGCGAGACATTTTTAACGTTTCGTAGCAGTGCAAAAGTTCAATTCAATTTCTGTATAAGTAATAGTAGCATAATATTAGTAATAAAAGATATATATATAAATAGTAAGTATTAAACTGAGGAAGACGCTGACCTAGACCAGCGGTTTTCAGACTTTTCACATGAAGTGACACATATGATATTTACTTTACAGAGTGATGCCAAATAAAACCAGGCCAGACAAAACAAAACTAAGTCTAAAAACCAGGTCTAAACCATATACTTCTAAAGGGACAAACAAGTGAAAAGGGTGAATAAATCTGACTCGACTGGTGGTGGGCATGTTTATTACAATATTGAGTAAATCTCTAATGTAAAGAATTCAACAAAAAAGTTGCAAAAATTGCTGCTAAAATAAAATATATTTGCCATCAGTCAAAAGGGGTGTAAAGTGTTTTATTCCTGCACTATTGTAGTTTATTCAAGACAGTTACCTTTTGCGCGACAACGCAATCTTTATTTAAGCTGTTTGTAAGGTACATTATTGCAAATTTCTGATGGTTTGCAAAATATTGCTTCAACGTTGCCATCAAGAAAGTCCCTAAATATACTGAGACTTAAGTTTCAGAAGTCCCCACAAACCAACAAAAGCATACTATGTGCCATAGTTTGAGAAACAATAATATTGATAAGTCTGGTATTGTAAACTACTATATCTGTGTTGTGTTCCTTATCTGATCAATCAGTCGGGAGTCTCCGCTTTGAACATGCAAACACTCAGCGTTACATCCTTAATCAGTGGAGTCTGTATGGCAGAGCATGGGCCGTTGAGTGTATCATTACAGTCTTCTTTCTATGGCCATCTGTCTGGTTCACACAAAGGGCCTCTTTTAGCCCTGGATACACTCGGGCTCTGGCTTGCCGGGCCCTGGAACATTTGAATAACATGGTTGCTTGCCTCCCCTCCTATTACTACACAAAGACTGACCAGGGTCCTGACAGGCAGAGTCACACTGGCAGTCAAGAGCTAGCGAATCATAGCGAGCATTTTACAGTAGCTTGTCCACATGTGTTGGGGAGCATCTAAATAATAGCAGGGGGAAAGAAGGGCCTTGGTTAATAGGTCAGTCAGTCTGTTTGGCTCTGGTTTATTTCCAGTTCACTGCTCTACCGGCCCGCCTGCTTGTCTCTCACACAAATAGGACAGAAATATGGACCAATAAAAGCGCTTGGAAAAAAAGCATTTCCTGTAGTCTGCACCAATTATCAACAATTATCAAAAACAGTTAAAACCACACAGTATAAGGTGGTCAGAACGGACATTTTTACCACTTGTTGACTCAGTTCCCCTTAAATCAGAAACATGTGTATGTTTAAAAGAGGGGAAAATATTTTGAGTAGATCCACACAGAGGTGGCCTTCATACTCACTTAGCAAAATGATTTTCAAAACGTGACTCACAAGCTCAAGCATCACACACACGCATCTTATTGAGTAAGATCAAGACCAAGGCCAGTGCCTGTTATAAAACTTTAAACATGCAGGAAATAATTCAGTATTACAGTAAGTACGGCAGTAAAATATTTTCATCTTCAACTCGAAAAAAGTAGGCTATGGGAGGAGGATGTCCAATGTGGTAGCCATATGATTTAAAACATGATGTGAAGACCTTGTTAGACCCATATAGTCCCGAGAGCTCTCCAGATCTTTAATATATGTCCAATGTAAATTAATAACTTCTTTATACAATATTTCACATAGTTTTAAATGGATGAAACATTATGTATATGTAGGGCAACAGATCAGATTCTGCATTCTTATTCAATGAGGAAAACAGTCGCTTGTCAGTTAGTTATAGTCAAAGCAACGGCAGTTAAGTGTCAATTCGTCACTGAATGACAGTGAAGACATCAGAAAAACTAGCTGGTCGCTCGTCACCGTGCTGGAGGTCAATTTAGGAAAGCAGGTGCAACTTTATAAGAAAGTGTAGCAACCTCAGTGGCAGCCCAGGACACATTCTGAATTATATTTTTACCTAAATTAGCTGGGTCACGGCATATGCGCTAAATATCCAGGTCAGACCTCGTGTGGTTATCCTGAAAAAGTGTGTCAGCATGAAATGGAGCACAAAACAAACACCCACTGACTTCTCTGCATGTTCAGTCCATGCGGCCCCACGGTAAAGCTCCTTTGTTCAACACACTACTGCACAGTCTATGTCGAACAATCCGTACAGCAAAACCCCACATTGAGAAGATGTCCTGCGTAAACAGTAAACTGTAATAACGCTGAATGTTAAAAGGACTCCTTGGGAAAGCGTTACCACCCAAACGAGGCTACCTTCTCCGCTAGCAAGCCTCTCATCCAGGTCTATATAGCAGCAGCAGCAGCAGCAGCAGCAGCAGCAGGACAACGCCAAATCTGGCTTTACTTACACGGCTGTATCACTGGCTTATAAGGCGTCGCTCGCTCGGAAACCTATGCGAACCGAGGGCCATATTTTGCTATTGTCATACGCCTCCCCGGGAGCTGCTGGTGCTTTCTCGCTGGAGCATGTTCACGGTCGCCCCGGACCCGGCTACAGCTCAGAGCGAAGGGGCGAAACTGACTGCTCCTCTCAGTGCGGTGTTGTTGTTGCTGCCAAAAAAGAAAGTATGTTGCGCATGCGTAAACATGACGTCACACTAGGACGGTGCTGCGATTGGTTGAGAATCAGTGTACGGTACTTTACTAATAATTTCGACAATTTTAATAACTTTTGGAGTATTTTGTTTATTTTGTGAGTTGTACAACGTAAAATATAGTGATATGTATGGGGAAAGGACTGGGAATAGTTGCGGGAGACTGCAGACAATTCAATTTTCCGCTTGTGACCGGTTGTGAGCCAGTTTGCTCATAAACTTTCACCTGGAGACAAGTAAATTGCGTTGTCTTCACAATATGGTGTTTAATTATAGCACTAATTCAACGTTTCTCCATAGAAATATGGGGAAGTGTCAATAGACCTTTCTCAGTCATGTGACTTGGAATAGAATGCCGGCCTGTTGGTTGGCATTCCGCTGATTTGCTCCACTCGCTGCATGTTATAAGCTGTTCTTTACAATGGTGTTACCGGTCTTGACGCTCTCCAAGACGGTTCAGCACTTGAGTGGTCAGGTCAGACAACGATATCTGAACAAATGCTCGTTTGTCAGAGCTCAGGACCCGTCATGTGACTTTTGCTGCCCATAAGACTCTGATTGGTCAGAGCATAGAGATATAGCATGTTTTGATTTGAATTGCTTGCAGCAACCCATTGTTGAATCGTGTTTATTATAAACTCATCACACTTAAAAATATATACAATATAGGATATATACAATAGGATCTCCTCTCGGGCCAGGACTCTCCTGAAAAAGAGATTCTTAATCTCAGTTGGACTTTCCTGGTTAAAGGCACAACACCTGATTTTTACCTAAGAGGGATGAAGTTTGTTTTGCTCTCCTT
>OMNZ01089430.1:8398-19887 GCA_900303255.1 Lesueurigobius sanzi
CGGGTTTACAAGCGAATTTCACTACTTCCACTTTTTGTGTCATTGTCACAGAAATGTAAGAAAAGTAGCTTGTAAACTCTTGAAATGGACCAAAATGCTGTATATTTAGATACACAGTATTATTTCCACAAATGTTTTGAGTTCACAATATACTAAAGGAGGGCAAAAACAAATTGCATTCCACTACCAGGAACGAATCAGGCCTTTAAGAATGTCATGATGAACACAACCTATTCTATCTTACGTGTTTATCTCTAGCTTTACTGTCTGACTTACCCTGTCTCGTCGTCAGCGATATTTGAAAATCTCTACTACGATGGCTATTTCCTGGACGACTGAGAGCCTACACAAGGAATCACGTACTGCGTTTGACAGAGAAAAGCAACATGCAGGTGACCGTCTCGTCAATAAGAATTACAAGTCCCATGCAACTTTGGAAAGCGGTTTGATCTCAAATTGGGTCGATGTAGTCCAGTGTGCGTGAGTCTGTAATTGGCAGCAGGGACCCAGTGTGTGAGCTGACATCTGCCGCTGATTTTTGGTGATAATAAATCAAACTCCCTCTCTTTCTCCCACTCCTCTCTCTCTCTCTCGCGTTCCTTCTCTTCTCATTTCCTCGTCTCGCTGGAAGCCCGAGGACTTAGTTACACCGACTTTGCGTTTCGGAGAGGTTTTGGACGCGGTCGCACTTGTTGGGTGGTCACACATGCGGAGCTGTGAAAGGCCTTTCCCGGTTTCCGTCTGCAGAAGGAGGAGCGAGTGTTGGAGGAGGAGGATGGAGACTATAGCCATATTCTTACGGGATTATAACGACCTGGAGACTTGAGGTCTAAAGTAAAAATGACTGACGTCCCCTGAGCTTCTGTTTCCTGTGCGAATCTGCCATGTCGGTAATATGGGTAATTCTGCAAACTTCGAGGTCCTCAGGCGAGACTAGTCCAGTGAGAATCGACTTGTCAGTGTTTGGAAAGTTAAAGAAAATACAGTTGTATTTGCACCTGCTCCAACTGAAATATAATTATGTAACCCTTAATAGCATTTCTAACCATCTTTTCATTTGTAAGTAGCTTTTATATATAAGATCTGATAAGATAAGATAAACTTTATTGTCCCAGATATGGGAAATTTGTCTTGGGCTATTCACCCATGCTGCAGCCAACCATAAGAAACCAATTAAAATACAATTAAATATAAAATAGCAATAAAACAATCCATAATGTCCATTGTCCACACAAATGCCCATCCCGTTGATTGAGCCTGGCGCTCTGTGCTTAATCTATATAGCTCTGTTCAACAGCCCAATAGAAAAATGTACAAAAGAGGTTTTATATCTGTTCAGTCAGCAACGGGGGACTCTAAACCTTCTTCCAGAAGGCAGCAGTTCATACTCTGAGGACAGAGCGTGTGACGGATCACCTAGAATTTTGTTGGCCAGACGCAGAACGGCCTGTTCCTGGATGTCCTTAAGAAAGACATGCTCTTGCACACCGATTAGGTGTAAGCTCACCTTATAGGTAAGTTTTCAAGCAGTTTGAGATAAATGTACTGTATGTCAACAAAGGAGTGTCAAGAATGTCAACTAAACTAATTCTACAGTGCACAATGTAAATGAGTATAGCCCCATTAAAAAATAACATTTTAAACAATATCTCTGTAACTGACACAGATGAAGACTGGGACTATATTTACCCAACAACCACAGTGGACCAAAGTTCTGAATATAATAATGTAAGATTAAAAACTAAACATAAAGTACAATAAAAAGAGACACATATATACATATATACAAATATTTACAGCAAAAGTGCAGTTTTAAACAGGTGAATGTTTTTGGAACCAATGGTTTCAAAACTTGTCGTTGCAAAGGTGAGGACTACGATGAAAGATGCATGGTGCCTACAGTGAAGCATGGTGGTGGCAGCGTCCTCATGTGGGGCACTGCCACCGCCAGTGGGAGCTGTATTTCATTGATGACATCATGAATTCACAAAAGTATGGCTCTATCTATACTGAAAGAGAAGATGCTCCATCACTCTGTGCCCTTGGTCATCATGCAGTTTTCCAACATGACAATGATCCTAAACGCACCTCTGAGGCCACTGTTGAAATTCTGAAGAAGAACAGGGTCAAAGTAATTCTTGTCTCCTGATCTGAACCTAATGGAACATCTATGGAGGATTCTGAAGAGACCAGTAGAGCCTCTTGTGAGTTTCTTTTATTCAGACACTAGGATTAGAATGTTGTTTCTTTACGTTGACACTTCTGATGATGGCTCACAGTTAGCAGCTGAAACATGTCAAGGTAAAGAACCAACATTTCTAATCCTAGTGTCTGAATAAAAGAAACTCACAAGCTGTTCAACCAGTAGACACAATGAACGTCCCTAAGCTAAGTGGAGCCTCACTCTCCATCCAGCCTCTAAAACAGGTCATTGTTGAAGAACGGAAAAAGATGGATGTTGCAAAATGTCGCCAACTTGGTCATTCCAGGCCTAGAAGACTTGGTGATGTCATTAAAAACCATGGAGGCCGTACAAAGTAGTATTTTTTTGTTGTGGGCTATACTCAATTCTGCACAACCCCAATTTTAGTCAAACTGATTACATAATTTTAAGGTATGTAATGGACCTTACTTTCTTGTGACAAGTTAACCAGATGTTATATTAAACTTAGTCTTCCCAACATTTTGGAAAGTGGTTTTGCGTTCATTGAGATTTTGTTTGATAATGTTACTTGTAAAAGGCGGTGTACTCATTTACTCTGGACACTGTGTATAGATATTAAGCCGTATAAAAGATGCATGGACCCTTTCCAGGAACTGAAAATGAACACCGCTCACTCCACACATTTGAACATTTCTTACAACGTATTACATGGTGAATACAAAGTTCCCACCAACGCTCTCCTCCATTCACTGGCCCCAGCACTGTTACAAATGCTGGGAAGATTTTGCGAAAGACTGAGGGACTGCAATTTAGATTAGGTCTCCGCTCGTTACATTAAACTTTATATAGACACAGACAGAGTGAAGAATTATGGGAAAATCCAGTATTCGGGGCAGTAGGAGGTGACCGCGGCCGTAAAGCTCTCTCTCAGTGCGTGTTCGCTCTATACTAAAGCCAGGCCCCTGAAACCTAATCCCGCCTCGTACCCAAAGTCACATTACTTAAGATAATAATGTAAATACTGTTGATTTACGCATAAACCAAACCATCGTGCTTATCCCAATGCATTATGAAAATAAATTCTCGTCTGTCTGCGCATGGACGTTGGGTTTCCTGCTCCATGTTGCACTGAAAATACACAGTGCTGTTGAATGATAGCATTGTTAGGTCCCGTTCAAACATACATTGAAACAGCAGATAGTTCCTCATTTTATTACAAATATATCATGATTTTAATACAAATTATGACAAGAGAGAAAGAGAAACCAAAGAAATCAAAATAAAACCCCAGTTGACTTATGGAGGGTAGAGGTGTGAAATAGCTATTAGAATAGGTTGTGTTTGCTAGTGATGTGATGTTCATGACTCTTTTTAATGGCTCTTTAAGGTGAACGGTTCGAACCGGATCGCTTTCATGAAAAGAGCTTTTTTGGCTGTTTTCATCTAATTTTCAGTAAGACAAAATCGAATAAACGCTCAAACAGTTGAAGGGCAAAGAAAAAAATATGAGTGAAATGTTCTTTTTGCGCTAGAAAGGACTTAGCAAAGCACTTGTTTCCTCTTGTCTTTAACTGTAGATCAAACCTTTATTCACCTGACACAAATTTCAAAGGATACAATCATTTTCTGCTGTAAATATTAGTAATTTAACTCAAAAGTTGTGCCTCTCAGCCAATTAGGTCTCAGATAATATGGGTTTTCCAAAAAAAAAAAAAAAAAACATAATATGAGCCAGTCTTTTGAATTGAACGGATCCCAAAGATTCGGCTCACTGTAAAGAGCCACAAATCCCATCACTAGCGTTCCTGTGACATCACAATATTCTAAAGAGCATATGGTTTGACATTGAGGTGGAGGGCACAGTTAACAATGTTAACTGTCAAAATGCAGATTTGTAGTCTTTGTTTATTGCTAATTTCTCTGTAATCCACACAAATTGAAAACTGTCACAAAGTTCAATGGGCCACATTCATGAAACAAACTTACTCACAAATTTGTTCTTAGCGGAAATAATTCTTCTGGAAGAGAAGAGTCAGGAGGAGTTTTACATACGGAAAATATGCAGTTTTAGAATATTATTACTGTCAAAATTGCCCCAAAAATTCTAAGTCTTACACAGCATGAGTAACATTTTTCAAAAAATAATTTCATTAAAAAATATATTTTTTTGAGAGAATAAAAGTGATGAGTGGTGATCGAGCAGAGATAGATAGATCTAATCAGACTTTCAAAGTTGGCGGCTGCTCCTCGTTAGTAGCCGCTCTGCTCTGGGCAGGTTCAGACATGTCATGATCAGAGGAGGAGACTTTAGCCAAAATACTATAGGCCAAGTTTATTTAAAAAATAGTAGCATACACATATTAAATATTTCATTTACATGTACTCGTGTAAATGTAAATGAGTAACTGCCTCATGCTCATATATGGCAGTTTAAAGGATGTGTCTTTGTATTTGCATACTCTTGCATACTGTAAAGTCCATGATTATGAGGGGAGTGGTGTTCTTAGTGTCAAGTTCATTAAGGCTCTCTTTAACCTCTTAAGCCCGTGGCTGTTTTTTTCAGAATTTGTTACACATATACTCTGGAAGGCTTTAACAGCTTGTAAAATGTCTATGGGGATAATGTAGATGTGAAAATCAATAGGCGGAATCCCATTGTATTAAATAGGTCATACTTTGGCACTTTTTGGCCAAAAAATTCAAATTTGTAATATTTCAGTGAAATTGAAAATTTTGGATCCGATTCATATACTTGGTCATAAAATACAGTTTTCCAAGAATTTTTTTTGTGAAAACATTAAAAAAATAGATTAAAATAAATAAACGTTTTTGAAGTCCCCAAAAACGGGGATGTTATGGCTTCAGAGGTTAAAATATTTTAAAACATGTTGCTGTTTTTTTCTTTCAAGGTTTCAAGGTGAACTTTTGAGCATAAAATAAAAATAAAATCTGGCTCTATCCATTATTCTGTCATTGAAAATTTTTACATAAGATCTTCTTCATCATCTTAAGAACGCAAATAATGATCAGAGAAAACATTCTGACCATTTCTTTCAAAAACTGTTTATCTCCCATAGAGCTGTACTGGCACCTGCTCCAGCTGACACAGAACTCTAATGTGAGCACAACCTATTGGACTAAATTAGAAAATAGGTTTCGTTCTTGAATTTGAAAATCCTCACTGATAATTTCACATGTAGATAACTTTCACTTTGATTCAATTTTATGTATTATTCTCTCCAATAACTACAGAGTGCCGCATATTATGTTCCAAATCGGCCTCCTCTGCGCCATAACGGATGGCCTAATAGTGACACCGAATTAGCCAGAGCCTAATCAGAGTTTAATGTGTTTGTTTAGACTAAGTAACTGTAAAAGGCACTGTAATTAGCATGTTTATGAAAAGCCCCTCACTTTGACTGATGACCGCTGAGCTCCCGGGGGGTAGATAGCTAGCTAGCTCGGGTCGCTAATGTAAACACGCTCCATGTCCGTCCCTCTTAGCGGCGGGGTGACTTGTAAAAACATTTACGGGATTAGGGCTACGCCAGGGGTCAAAGCTAAGCAAGAGGTAGTGCTGTGTGAGATGGGGTCACTTGATAGACTGCCCCGGCGCTGTTTCAGGGCTATGGAAAGTCATTATTAGGTGGAACAAGTCTATGAATACTTACCGCTGTGGCTCCTGGAGGGCAGTGTAGGGCTAATGCTCCCGTGTTGTGGATACCGGACACAGACATGGTGTTTAAAAACTGTTTGAAGGGAATTAAGCAGTTTCCATGAGGTTTAGCCTGAACAAGAAGCATGGGCTACCGCAATCTATGACTTGTGAATGAAGTATTGTGAGTCTTAGCAAGAACATGCAAGTGAATAGCGTCAAAAAATGTGTTGCAAGTTCCCTTTCATTTAATATTTTACATTGAAAAAATGGATTAAAAGACCAAAATTAAAACAGTTGCAATCAATTAGCCTTTTCTGAATTACCCTCGTCCCCATAGTTTCAAAATTCCTTTTCTTCTGCTTTATCCGGGGCCGGGTCGCGGAGGCAACAGTCTGAGCAGAGATGCCCAGACTTCCCGATCCACGCACACCTCCTCCAGGGATCCCCCAAGGATTCGCATTCGCAGGGATGCACATTCAAAATTCATGAAAGCGCAATCTGCAATTTCTACCTCTGCAGGTGGGATAAGTTTATGTTAGCATACAGCTGCATTGTGCGCCTCTCGGGATGAAACACCTTGAAACATGCTCCAAACACGGAGCCTGTACGGAACTGCACGTCTTATTTCAGGTGCCAGGTCGTTTTACATTATGCTACAACACTTAGCTTTGCGTTAGCTGCTAATGTTCTGAACGGCAGCAAAATAGTGAGCATTTTGGAATATCTGAATATCTTTGGGGCACCTTTGGCCCTCTCCTGCGGGGGTGAGAGCACTATCACTTCACCTAAAAGGACATCACCGCGAGGTAACAGCACCGAACACCCGGACGATCCAGACCTGGCCCGCTAAACAATCTGGTCTGGACATCTGGCAATGTCCCATAATATGAAATAATAATGAGCCATATGTGACGCACCGCTAATGCTACCGCTATCGTCCACCGCAGCGTATACACTCACTGAGGAGGCTCTGCACCTGCTAATAATATAGTTAAAGAGAAAGATGTTACCTTTGCAGTGCTCCCATTGAGTCCAACAGCTGTGATCCGGAGCACTGAAGTCCATCCTTTTGTTTTGTGCATAGTAAGTAGCCATGTAGCTCTGGTGCTTAGCATCAAGCCTTCAAAAATAAGGGGTCAGCCCTATGTTCCCCGGGTCCTATGTTCCCTGGGCCCGGTGTTTTTGCTGCACGTGGTCATGGGTTAGGGTTAGAGCTTAGGGTTATAAACCAATAAGAAGAGAGTAAATGAATTGGTCTATTGAAGTCCCGCTGTTTCCTGGTACCGGTGTTCTCCCAAACATCAAATGGGGGAGACCAATTAATTTACTCTCTCTTTTTAATTAATAAACGAGGTACCTATGTTCCCCGGGTCCTATGTTCCCCCGTCAATAGAAGTGGGGGAACACCGGGCCCGGCGAACATAGGACCTGGGGAACATGGGTACGCACCCAAAAATAATAGGTTGCAGTACAGAACAGGTAAGGCCTTTTGTCGTATTTAGGACTGAAAGATTTATTCATCCAAAAATATGAATACATTTGTGGTGGTGTGTGGAGTCTGGAGTGTGGAAAATAACCCAGAGGCCAGTGACCTCCAAAAAATCGGATCAAGTAAAAAATATAATTGAAGAGACCAAACTAAAGTCATATCTAACTGGGTGAAGAAGTCGTTGCCATCTCAGGGTGATCTGTCAGCCATAGCTTATCTCTCACTCCCACACCGGCTTATGTCTCCGAGCCACGTCTGATCCCACAGCCTGACACCTACTGAAACTCCATCCAGCTCCAGCAGCTCCCCAGCTCAAGACCCGCTCAAACCCCGCTTACCCCCCATCGTCTGTTTTATGACGGGCATTTTATGGGACCACAGAGGGCCTTGAAGCCTGCAGAGGTCAGACAAACTGACAGCAGCGGTCACAAACCAATGGCTCATTTCCGAGCTGTGGCGCAATGGAGAGGATACGTCTGGGGCTTTGCCACTAAGCCAGGGGTCTGCAACCTTCTCGAAAACCCAAATGTACCCAAATACACTAAATTACAATCAATAGGTTTTGTTCATGTGACATCACTACATTATAAAGAGCGTATAGTTTAAAATTGAGGTGGAGGGAAAATGCTGTGGAGGCATCTATGGAAACTATCAAAATGTAGATTTCTAGTCTTAGTTTATTTCTCTGTAATTCCTGGTTCAATCCACATGAAACAAAGACTGTCACAAAGTTAGATGTCTTCCCTTTCAGCACATAGCGTACAGTATGAACTAAGTTCTAATTATTTTCTCATAAAGGTATCCAAAATTGGTGACAATATTCTAAAACATGTGCATACCATTTGCCAGTAGAAAGGACTTTCAGCCATTAGAATAATATGGCAGGTTTGTGAATCCAATCGCTATCAGATAACGATCAAGTACAACATTTGTCAAATTTCTTTCTGGAAATTTCTTTCAAAAATGATTTCTCTCTCATGCGGTGACCCGATATTTCCCATTAAATGCTGTGACACAAATTTGTGGTTGAAACTAAATTGTGACTTTTCCCCCCTCACTTTGAATGGAAACACTGTTTGTTTGTAAAAGTTAATGGCAATTAAATGGATGGTGTGGTGGCTAGTAGATAGTGCTCTTGCGTCACAGCAAGGTCATGGGTTCGATTCCCGGACCATGTGGGTCTTTCTGTGTGGAATTTGCATGTTTCTCCTCGTGTCTGGATGGGTTTCCTCCAGAGTTTCCCCCATCAACCCAAAACCTGCACAATAGGTTAATCCTCCAGCCAGGTGAGTCTGACCGTAATAGAGCTTTGGAATGTGATGTCACGTAATGGGGCGTGGCCAGCAGATTGTGTGCATGTGTATGTGGTCAAGGCGCCATCTTACCGGTCCAAACAACAAACCACTAACTGTAGAACTAAGGATAGCTAGATGGACAAATAACTTCAGGAAAGTTGGGGCCTGTTGTGTAGTTGGCTGCTGTGTTAGAACGCACCATCTACCAGGGAATAACATTGAAAATGGGCTGTGTTTTCATTGTTTTGTGGCCCTGAAAAATGGTGGCAAAATTCCCATAATGCATTGCACTGTGATGTCAGTTCCAACGCTCTATACTGGCTCCACATCTGGTCCCTGGGCACTGCACTGCAGTCGCCCACTGCTCCTGACAGATTGCCCCAGCGGAGGACGAATTTCCTTACGGGGACAATAAAGTTCACTTTCACCAATCAGCATTGAGGGTATAGGTTTTAACCTGTTAAACCCTATAGGACCCAAAGTTGACACCAGTTGGGGTTTAACCTCTTAAGCCCTAGGCCTTTTTCTCCAAAAATCATGTCTTTACCTCGTAGGTGTACATGGCTAATCTTGATGTCCACACATTTGGTGGAGCTTTGGGATGACGGTGGAAGTGAAATAAAAATAAATGATGTTGTTTGACAATAAAATGAGGTTGCCATAGGTTTGAATGAATTTCCGCCTGAAAAAAACACACATTTTTCCGCAAAAAGGCCTTTTTCCTCACTGTGGTGTAGGAAATAACAACAGAAATGGATAATCCCACATCAGCTGTCACTAGTTTGCAACTTTGGAATATTTTTCTGTATCTGAAAAAAAAAGTCCCCATTTTCAGGGACTCTAGGTCTTAAGAGGTTAAACTTAGTGTTTGATGCACACGTGGACAAAAATCATTCAACAATCATTCATTTTCAAGTAATAAAACATTGCTTTGGACATGGCAATGGAAAACCAGGACATCCGGGACCATGCTTGTGTAAAACTGGGTCAAATCAATCATCCAGAAATTTGCGGGGACATGGGAGAGAGGGCTCAAAACTGGGACCGTCCTGGGTAAACTGGGATGTCTGCTCATCCTACTCTCCCGTAGAGTTGTATTGGCACCTGCTCCAGCTGAAATACAATTCTGTAACGTGAACGCGACCTATTGCATCAGACTTGTTCAAATTCCTTCGCATTGGAACAACAACGTGGCTAAAGAGCTGTTCCCTCTAATTCCACAGTTTAAAGATGTCAGTTCTAGTCCAACTTTCTGGCGAGACACACATCCAATCACCACATGTGCAAACCCCAGCTCTGCCCCAGCGCTGCCTGGTTCATGTCCCCGACACCGCGGAGGTCATTACGAGCTGTCTCAACGCCACAAATCCGGCTAGAAGAAGACAAAGAAGACATGGAGTTAACTGGGAAAAGGTAGCGAGAGACGTTTTAAGCCCCGGTCCAGAAGTTGTGGTCGGTTTGATTTTATATGGAGTGAAACAATGAGTCAGGACTAGGGGCTACTGCTGCGCTCCGAATGGGAAAGGCAGGCCTCACATCTGGAGGTGTCTGAGCAGGCTTTGTAGCAGCTAACAACTGGATCTATGTGCTGTTGAGGGTTTTACAAGGGGAGCAGGAGGAGTGTGGGAGAATGTCTCAATTCTTCTGACCAAGCAAGACCAACGTCACTGTTTATGCTGGAAAAGACGGACTAAAACAGCTGTGTGAGGTGTGAGAATTAAGTCTATTAAATGGGCAGACTATGGTGTTTGATCTTGTACTTTGTTGGAGGGTTAGTTTTCGAAGGTTTGTAACACCTACTAGACCTAAGCATTAACTGTGTTTTTAATGTGCATTTTGACGTTTCACAAAAGTAACCAGTGATGGAAACACCAAATTTCGCATTCATAAACATTATTTCGCATAAATAGTTTATCCAATCGCATGAGGTGGTTTTGGATTTTTGCAATAATGCGCATTTTGGAAGATGGAAACAGATTTGTCGCATAAAGTTTGGACTAGTGAGTCTTTTAGGTGAACCAGATCTCATTTAGAGAGATGTTTGATGTTTCCATCAAATTTTCTAAAGACGAAATAGAATAAACGCTCGGATACAGCTGAAGGGCAAAGAAATAATTACTAGTTACATTTTTTGCACTGAAAATGACTTAGCAAAGCAGTTTTTTCCTCTTTTCCTTAACTGCAGATCAAACTTGTGTTCACCTGACACAAATTTCAAAGGATAAAATCCATTTCTGCTGTAGATATTAGTAATTTAAGTCAAAAGTTGTGCCTCTCAGTCAATTAGGACTCGGATAATATGGGTTTTCTCCCTAGCTTCCTAAAATAAATTACACAATATGAGCCAGGATCCCAAAGATTCGTTTCCCTGTGAGCCATAAATTCCATCACTACTTTGGACTGGAGTAGATAGAAGCGAAGACAGTCCAAAAGATATTTTCCCTGATGAACAGGAGACCGATGCACTGTCTTTGCCGCTGCATCATGTTAACAACAGCGTCCATCGCAACTATTGACTAAATCGCCCACTAAAACTTGCCCAGAGACGCAGACAAAGCCTTTACTCTGGGATAGTTCTTGATTGTCCTGCATCATTAAGTCCTGCCAGACTTCAGAGTTAGTGCAGCGATTTATTCCGACAAGATTAATGTCGGCAACAACAACAAATCAAGACAATAAACTCCAGACTGTCCAATGCACAGTCCGCCCCCTGTTGGGTAAATTCAGGTCAACCGTAAACAGGTCACCAATGGAGAGCAGGAGGAAGTTCTTTGGATGAAGAGCGAAATGTCCTACACTTCAACTACAGAGTACAGATGAAGACTGAAGAATTTTTGCCTACGATGCTGGTAACTATGGTAAGGCAGATTTGTAGTCTCAGTT
>OMNZ01089443.1:0-11267 GCA_900303255.1 Lesueurigobius sanzi
AATGATTCTGTGCAGTTTACGCGTAGCACGTCGTTGTTCTGTTGCCGGAAGTGAGTGGAAGGAGGCATCTCTCGGGGGGAAGCTTACTGCGCGGAGGCCCAAGTACTCCTTAAACCAGGGGTCACCAACGCGGTGCCCACGGGCACCCAGGTGCCCTTTGGAGCATGCCCAGTAGCCCTCGAGACTCTTTCTGTGTGTAAAACACTTAATTTTCTTGCATCTGATTGTTAAAAATACAGTTATTTCTGTTCTTGTTACTCAGTATTAGCTTAAAATCAACATATTCCGATATAATACGGTCAATATCTTATAATTAAACAGTGTAGCTTTGGGATTTGTTTTTAACTGGTAGCCCTCGAACAACTTAATGCTCTTGAAGTAGCCCTCGGCTGAAAAAAGGTTGGTGACCCCTGCCTTAAACTATAGTGCACCTTTTTTCCGCTTAGAAAATTGACAGTTTTAATTTTTTGTAACTATACTTTGAACGTGTAACTACTGACATAACCCTATTTAAATAGGGGAAACCTGGAAGAGATTAGTGGCTTGTAACTTCTCTGAAATTTGGCGCCATGGGACTATACTGTAGAGGCAAAATGTATTTTGTGTAAAGTAAAGTATTTTAGTGTGAAGTTTGTCACAGTAGCCTGAATGTCATTACATTTCTGGCTACAAATGTATTCATAATACATGGTTTCAATTGTAGAAAAAGGGCCTCTATTTCAGTATCTGTACTCTATGCTTAAAAGAATTGGACGTTTCGCTCCTTATCCCAAGAGCTTCGTCAGCAGACTGATGGAGTCGACCAGGTGGGCAATCAATTAGGGGGAGGAGCTACCCATATTGGTCCCGCCCCTCTCTGTACCATTCGATCTCAGGACTACTTTTAAACCTTTGTTTTTTACCTTTAACCTAACCTACTCTCAACTTGCTATATCTGATCTAAAAGGCTACTTTTACCTAGTGAAACAAGTTGTTGGTTTCAGGCATAAAACATTTTTAAAATTAGAAAACTACCTATATTAAAAAGTCTTAGTGTACTAAGAAGACAATAAAATCACATTTCAAGACGTGTTAAAAGTACAATAAATAAACCAGATTAAAATATTCCAACGGCCCAATCTTTGTTATATTCAATCTAAAGATTTTTAGATTCGATTTTAGGTTAAATGTAAAAAACAGAGGTTTAAAAGTAGTCTCGAGATTGAATGTTAGAGAGGGGCGGGACCAATATGGGTAGCTCCTCCCCCTAGTTGATATTAGGACCACCTGGTCGACTCAATCAGTCTGCTGACGAAGCTCTTGGGATAAGGACTGAAACAAACATCCAGTTCTTTTAAGCATAGAGTACAGATGCTGAAAGAGAGAGCCTTTTTCAACAATGGTTAACTACTGTACAACTGAGAACCAACACAAACACGGTTTAAATCATTATCGCAAAAAGATTCACAGTGGAAAATTCATGGATGATAAAGAACCTACACAAACATGGTTGACTGCATTTTAAACCAGGATCTTTTCATTTGTTTACCAAATTTGTGACTGACACATTTGTGACCTGTTATGGCTGCCATTTTGAGGATTTGTACAGGTTCTACTTTTACATCAGTAAGTTCATTATGTATAAAATTCACGTGGCCAAAGTGACGAGTAAAACTAAATGTTTTCCCAGCCAAGATTAAAATCTTCCATCATTTGGCTTTTGTGTAGGTTCTCAGTCGTACAGGAGTTGTCCATCGTAGGCAAAAATTCTTCAGTCTTCGTCTGTACTCTGTAGTTGAAGTGTAGGACGTTTCAATCTTAGTCCAAAGATCGTCATTTGGCTTGTTGGGAGTGTGCTAGTGTCCAGCTCGGATTATATGTAAAATACAAAAAAAAAACATGTGTCCGAGAGGATAGATGAAAAATAGGCAGAAGTATGTACAGTATGTCTTATGCAGGAGAAGGTTATTTACCGTCAGTGCGGGACTCGTCATACTGATAATCAAGCCAACCACGGCACGGTGCAGTGGTTAGCGCTTGTGCTTCACAGCTAGAAGGTCCTGGGTTCAATCCCCGGGCTAGGATAGGGCCTTTCTGTGTGGAGTTTGCATGTTCTCCCCGTGTCTGCGTAGGTTTCCTCTGGATGCTCCGGTTTCCACTAAAAACATGTACAATAGGCCAGGATGAATGAGAGTGAGTTTGTGAGTGCGAATGTGGGACAACGGATGGAAATTAGCCCAAGGCTACAATCCGGAGTGGCGTGCTCACATGCATTCTTCATGTGCACACTGTCCCAACCAAATAAACCAAACAAAAAACATATGGTGCCTAAACTTCAGAGCAGTGTTAATTTTGTCAAATAAAAAAAAAATGTCATAGTTTTAGTCAAAGTTACATTTTTGGTGACTAAAACGATCCCAAAACTAAATTAAAAGTAGGTAATGAGACTAAAACTGTGACTATGATCTCCAGTTATTTTGTCGACTAATAAAAACTAAATAAAAATAAAAGGAAGGAACTAATATATCCAGATATTTTCGTTGATTCATGAAAACGAAACAAAAATTTAAATAAAGAACATGTAAAAACATGTGAACTTCAGTCCATTAAAAACCACTGCCAAAGGAACGAGTCTGTGCTTTGTTCTTGTTGGAGAAGCTCCATGAAGCCGAGAATATCATTAAATTTGATCACAATAATAGAAATAAAAATACGTAGAGGAGAATGCTTCACTTGGCTCTAGTCTAGAGTGTTAAAATTGTGGTGGAAATACAGGTGCTGTCAAAAACTTGGCCGATACTTACACACAAGCAGAAAATATTATTAGTCAATCAATGAATCAATTTGTTTTTGTAACGCCCAATGTCACAGCAGGAGTCGTCTCAGAGGTTGGTACAAAGTAAACACAAAACAAATCCAACAATGATCTAACAAATGAAATGTCGGCCTAGTGTACCCCCCATCCTTACACCCTCACCCACGGCACGGAAAAACTCAAAAACCACATGGGACAAAAGAGAAACTTCGGGGACAACCAATTTTGGAGAAGGCATCAATATTATATATTGATGAAACCATTCCGTACTGCAGGGGTGTCCAAACCTTTTCCATGGAAGTGTACACGACATGGAGGGCCAAAGACCTGCATCAGGCCTGGTTTATTATTAAATTGGATCATATTTAGTTCTTGATTAGTCCAGATTTAGCCTTGGTTTTGTTTAGTCCTGGTTTAGTCATAGTTTAGTCCTGGTTTAGACCTGGTTTAATCCTGGTTTAGGCCTCCATTTAGTCCAATTTTAGCACTGGTTTGGACCTACTTAAATCCAGGATTAGACCTGTTCTGACCTGGTTTAGACTAAGCTGGTTTAGGGTTGGTTTAGTCTTTGAGTAAACCTGGTTTTAGACCTGGATCAGTTCTGGTTTATTCTTAGATTAGACCATATTTAGTTCTTGATTAGTCCTGATTTAGTCCTGGATAAAGCTTTGTTTAGTCCTGGTTAAATCATAGTTTAGTCCTGGTCCTGGTTTAGACCTACTTTAATCCAGGATCAACCTGGTTTTGTCCTGGTTTCAGTCCTCTTTTAGGTTTTAATTGTGTAGAATTGTTAAACTTGCAGAAAAAGGATGATCTCTGGTGATGTGTGGCCAATTCAACAAGAAGTTTGTGGGCCACCAAAAATTGGTCTGAGGGTCCTGTAGTGCCTCGGACCTCTTTCCTACCTGTATTTTTAACTCATCAAGGTGTTTTTGCAGTGTGAAACCAAAAAGGATTATTTGGGATTATTTGTTATAAAAATTTAGTTTCATCAAAATACTGCTGCAGAGTTGATGCGACGGTACAGCGTGACTCCAATACGATACATACAGTAGCTCTTCAATAATAAAACATCAAATCATTGAGGATTTATGGCCATTAATAAATGATAAGTGTAACTGTTTCCCACACTTTTCTCCTCGCCGCGACTCGGTACCTGGCAAACTCTTCCTGGTAATTTTGTGAAAGTCGATCTCTCGCACAGAAGCATGAACCCTGTTGTTTCTCTAAGCCCCGAGTCTTTGCGCCCGGTGCCAGTCGTCAAAGTAAAAGCCTGAGAGGGAAGGAAACGCGTTACTGGGATCCCTCTACATCTAGAGCTAAACGTTTTGAAAGAATGTCAAATTGTGATTTTTTTTTTTTTCTGAATTAACTTTGTTGCAATGGAAGGTAGGACAACTCCAGGCTACAGCTGCTTTTCAATTCAGACCCACTGAAAATGGTTCTGTGACCTGCAAGTTGAGAACCACTGGATTAAATAATAGAACAATCACAGGGTTAGCATTTTTGTATATCATTTTATTAGGTAAATAAAGGTAGCCTTCCCATTCAAATTGTGGTAAATTGTGCTACACCTGTAAGATTATATAACACTAAACAGGGCAAGTTGGCAAGGAACTGTGAAACTCTTTTCCCTGACACCTGATATTTTCCCATATTGAGCGGTTGTGTTTGAAAGTGGCTGTGATGACGCTAAAGCAATGCTACACCAACAATTAGGCTGAAGTCGGATCACTGAGAGCGGAGTCTGGGCCTGGGCTTCTCCTGGCCATTATCCTTCTTGTCTAGGCACCTGACACCAAGAAAGTCCTAGGTTCTCCCTGGTGCTCTGCTTTTCCACAAGAATATGCACAATTGTCTACTTCTTCCCGACTAAGATCCTTATCCAGGGATGCATCATAGAGAACTAGATCGTGTTCTGGTTGACTTTCTGCTTGGTGGTACCACAGTAGGGCCCAGACACATTTCTCCCACAGAGCACAATGGATAATCAAGCTGCAACAAACTGCTGGTGTTTGGCTGACAGGGGACCTACAACTACAGAACAGTTCAATTTGGGACGCAGAAAAGGACATAAAGAAGGAAGAAGGAAGGATTTATTGCACACTTCCTGGTCAAAACGTCACTTTCTGACATTGTGTTATGATGATATCTTTGATTACAGCACACTTTTGCAGTGACAAGATTTATTTCCGTCCAGTGTTGTATTGTTTTTTCGCCAAGATCTGGTGTAGGTTGCCTTCACAACTTTGTAACCATCCTATATTTTAATAATTCTATGTCTAATTGTTTTAAGGATAATATATCTGTAATTCCTTGACCTATCCACATGCAATAAAAGCCAGCACAAAGTTCAACCTCTTCTCTGTCTGCACAAATAAACTAAGCTGAAATTATTTCCTCATAAATGTGTCCAAAAGTAGTAACACTATTCTACAACATGTCCTTGATGTTGGCCAATTGAAAGGAAGTCCAACCAAAAAATGAATCTGGCATCTTGTTAATGCCTAACAAATAATGGTTGGGTTATACTGTACATTTGTTGGTTTTGTGTTTGGAAATTTCTTTCAGAAACAGTTTCTCTCCCATAGAGTTGTATTGTACCCTGCCGTCCATGTGAGATTATGACATCATCAATTTCAAGAACATGCGCTTATTGATGATAGTGGGAGAGTAGGACAACAGTGTGAAAAAGATTCTCAATGGGGTTAAAATCTGGACTCTGTTGTGGCCAATCTATGTATTGAAAATGATCGTATAGGCAAGGATTCTTCAGTCTTCGCCTGAACTATCTACTGTAATTGAAGTGTAGGACGTTTCGCTCTTCATCCAAAGAGCTTCGTCAGCACTGAGCGAACTTGGACGCCAGTGGACCTTATAAAGACCAGTAGGAGGAGTCTGTCTGTAAGTCCCACCTCTCTTTGTTCTAAAGGCTAGAGAAAAACACCTTTGCTGTCTCTGTGTCAACGACCCTACTCACGCCTACTTACTGACCTGGACTTTGTTCTTGAAAATGTTTCACGCTTGTACAATTTGAGCCTGATGCATCCTGGCACTGTGAAATCTTAAAATACACTTCAAGAAACATAGAATCCACTAAAAGAATAACCCTCGTAATTCAGTGTATTCAGGCCGTCAGCAGACCTCTTTCTTTGGGCATCAAATATTGCTGAACATCAACCACAGATTCAGGTCGCGACTGGGGATATCAAGATTAAGACTATCACCACCATCCTGAGAACTTTAGGACTCGCTGATGAAATGGCGTCCGGTGTTCCGCCCCAAAACACCTGAAGTCAGCGACAGCTTTAAAAATCCAATGTGCAGAGAGAAAACCGTGCCCATCTTTGCATGATCCATAACGTCGCCAAAGGAAGAGTCCCAGAACAACCATGTGCAGCGCTGCAAATAAATATAGACATTCCGATAATCGCGAATAATCGTAAAATCTCCATATTTTTCCTTGCAATAATCGTGACTCAAACCTTTAGAAATGAGAGGCTTTTTGCTAATATGGATCGGAGGAAAGAAAGAAAAGGAACCCTGCTGCTTGGATGTAATTTTCCATTCGGGATACTCAAGGGAAAGTGATCTGTAACATATACCGTCGAAGCAATGTGGCTCGTATTGATTCAAGGGAAGAGTATGCTGCGTAATTTTATTTCAAAACATGACCTAGTGCTTCAGCGGAGCCGGATTGTTCTTTTGACACCGGATCGCCGCGCGGTCTTGTGCCTTGACACTTTTGACACATTTGTTTTGTTCCGCAGGTGGCTCAGCTGTCGTGGCTCGAGAGGAAAGTGGCTGCCACGTTGTTCGGAGAGCCCCCCAGTGCCTCCGTGGAAGACGCGCTCAGGAATTTCTTAAAGGTACATGCGAGTTTGTTACGTCTTTAGTGAACTTTGGATCGGAATAGCAGCTGGAAGGGCTAGTCCTTTGGCCCCTGTGTGAAATCTAAAGTTATAATGAGCATCCATGATATGTTTGGTTCAAGATAAAGGCCCGTTACCTGATTTTTTTTTTCTTGGTTTGAAATAAAGCTGAAACAACTAATATATTATTGAAATAGTTGTCTAGGAACAGTTGGAACAGTTGTGCTCAACAGTTGTGGCGGCACAGTAGCGCAGTGGTTAGCACTTGTGCTTCACAGCTAGAAGATCCCAGGTTCGATCCCGGGCCAGGACGGGCCTTTCTGTGTGGGGTTTGCATGTTCTCCCTGTGTCTGGGTGGGTTTTTTCTGGGTGCTCCGGTTTCCCCCATCAACCTAGCCTGGTCCTACCATATCCTCGTACTCATTTCGTACAGAGGGTCTGGCCCTACGCAATTGATCTCCGTTTTGAGGTGGGAGGAGTCAACTCCTTTTAAAGTTTGAAACGATTGGATCTGATTTTACCCAATCACTAGCCTGGCCTTTGCCATCCGTATTATCATTTCCTGCATATGCCTGACGTCACCTACAACACCCGCCTCTCCCGCTCGCTGAACGGTCCGAGGCAATTCAACCGATGTTAAAGCAGCCACTGAGAGCAGACCCAGATGTACATGTAGGGAAATAAAAATAAAGTTTACGGATGGCTAAGGCCAGGCTACCATCAACCCAAAACATGGCACGACTTTCTCCATTTTGAGATCAATAAAGAACTATCCTATCCTATCTAAAAAATCACATACCCTGGCAGAATGTCAGTATGTAAGCATTTCATAGAATATGAATGATAACACGTAAACCTTTATTTCACTTATGGTTAGTGGTTGCGTGAAGCCATTTATTGTCAATAAACCTGTTTGTTTACGCTTTTCAACTAGAAACTAGCCAAATGTCCCTGATCAAAGGTTTACATATTGTGCATCTTGAAACAAACATTTTTTCAGAGAGTCCTGTATTTCAGCTGAAGTGAGTTTATCTTTGCTCCTGAACAATCTTCCTGGCAGTTGTTGAAGGTCAACGTTAGATCAGGGACATTTGAGTAGTTTCTGTTTCATTATGAATTCAAAAGAGTAAACCACTAACCATGAGAGGAAAAAAAGATGTTTCTGTTATCATTCATATTATATGGGAAACACGTAGGTGGTTCAGGTCTGCAGATCGGGCTCAAGACTGTGGAGCTGGTCCAGTCCTTGTTGGAGCTTCGGACCAGGGGCTAAGGGACTAATCCAGGCAGAAGGGTCTCGGGGTCCACAGGTCGCTCAGACAATGAGGGGGGCAGTCAGTCATCACTGGGGCAACAAGCAGCCAGTGCCCAGGCATGAAACGCCATGTGAATAGCAATGAAAGATGTGAAACATAAACTGATCCCTGGGGAAAATGTAGATGTTAGAAATGCTTTAGAAAAATCAGACATCAAAATTTGATAAGATGTGATCCAGAAACATGTATTATCATATTTTTATCCCTTCATTTCATTTTTGTCCCCATAGAAAGCTAATTAAATTATTGAAAAGGAGCACAAAGAAGATGAATCTTATAGGTGTCCTTTTCTCCAAAACACAAGAACAAAAAATACACTCAAAATAATACAGGATGGTCTTCAGTTTACAAATAATTCACTTCAGATCAGATTCACGCCTTCTTTCAATATTTTTTAAACATAAACACCAGGGATAAGGCCTTTTAAAGATATTCTGGATTTTCTGAAGTATTACACAACTTCCCCACCCTCGCAAAGTTATTTTTCCATCATCCAAAAATATTGACAGTTGTTTAGCCAAAGAAATATATATAATATGCAAATAATGGACACTTGAGCCACTTCTCCCCGGCTGCAGTTGGATATCGCTGCACTGTGGCGCCAATCCAAAAAGTCAAGCTCCGAGTTTTAACCCTTCAGCTTCAAACCACCACATGAAAGCGGCCAAGTCCCATAATTTACAGAACTTAAGACTGAAAAGTGCTCAGCGTTGATTACTGCACACGGTGGGGGGAAATTTCCAAACTATGTTCTTGTCGAAATCACTTTTGAAACTTCGCGGCGGTGTTGTTTTAATTGTTAGACATATTTCGTTTATGGGGCACGCTCCGCTTCACCCGCGTCACGTTCGTCTAGGACTTTTCAATTGCGCCATGCCTCCGGGTGGCTCCTGTACCTGCCGTAGGTCTCTTCAACGGGCCAAACCCTCGGCATTCGAAACAACTTAATCTCCGTGTTCCCACATTTTCATTTGTTTATGTAGCACAGACCTGAACTCCACTGCTCCCAGCCAAGATTTCCCCGGCGAGTCTCGTATGTGCCGATACTCTTCTCAGTTGATTTAAGTGGAGTGTGTTGAAACTTGCCGCCCGTGACCCAAAGCTGTGGCTGTCTCACCGTGCAAAAGACACATCCTAAGCTCCGTGAAGACTATACCCACTTGTTGGTGATAACCTTCTGGCAATGTTTTTCAGGTCGAAGAGATTCAGCCGGGATATTCCAAACTCAATTACGTGTATCTAGCAAAGGTCAGTATACGATCACAGTTGAAGTTTAATGGTGCTAAAGCGGTGCCCTGAGGGATGCCAAGCAGACTTTCATGGAATAATTGTTATTGCCACTAAAATATAAAGATGAAATGAAGATGGTTTGGGGCATGCGCTGTGCCTCTAGCCCCCAGTATATACAAGTTATATTCACTCGCTCTCTGCCTGTCCGGTGAAGAGATGAGGACAGTCCTCCGAAGTTATTTTGCTCCTTATATTTTGTGTCACTGCCTTCATTAGCTTCATTGTCAATTCTTCCACACGAGAAGCACATACAAAAATAAAGTATCTATAATTGGTCAATCAATAATTGGTGCTAAAACAATATTTGACACTTAATAGAGAGCAGTGGAAGGGAATTAAAATGAAACCTCCTGACAGCCTGGTAAACAAGGTTGTCTTTCAGACAGCTGGACCTGGCACGCATTATAAAATATTTGACCTTCCAAGTACCACCAGGCCTAGATCAAGATCAAATCAGGACTACCAGTGTCAGAGAGGGTCTAAAATAGACTTACATTGAACTGAATTATGTGTAAACCATATCTAATTACAGATGTGCTCAAAAGTTTACATGTAGGTATGTAAATGCGTGTATTTCATAGAATATGAATGATAACACAAAAACCTTTATTTCTCTCATGGTTAGTGGTTGCCTGAAGCCATTTATTGTCAAAAACCTGTTTGTTTACACTTTTCAACTAGAGAAATTAGCCAAATGCCCCTGATCAAATTATTACAGATATTGTGCATCTTGAAACAAACAGCATTTTTTCTGAGAGTCCCATCTTGTCAAAGAGTCCTGTATTTGAGCTGAAGTTAGTTTTTCTTTGCTCCTGAACAATTTTCCTGGCAGTTGTTGAAGGTCATGTAAACGTTAGATCAGGGACATTTGAATAGTTTCTGTTTTATTTTGATTTTAAAAGAATAAACTCAGTTCTTTGGCAATATATGGCTTTGCACAACCACTAACCATGAGGGGAAAAAAAATGTTTGTGTTTTCATTCATATTCTATGAAAAATGTGCAAAAGATTAAAAGAATATGAAAACTTTTCAGCAAAACTGCATCTAATTATGCCTAATTCAAATTAATAAAGTGTCAAATTGCAGCTGTTCTGAAGAAGCCCAAAACTACTTATGGTGGGACAAGTACCACAGTTTGAGAACCATGCATCTCGTGGTTAAGGCTGCGAAACATATTGCAGAACACTGTTGTGAGGTTGATTCCCGGTAGTTTTCTGAATGTTTCTCCCGCTCTTCACCCCCTTTCACCCTGAACTGCTCTGTCTAATTAAACCAAAGCCATGTATACAGTATCCATCTAGTTCATGATAAATGGATGTTGCTACACATTGATTTCCCCTGTACGTTCCCATTGACACATGTTGTTGTTGTGCTTGGCAGTGTTACAAAGACCTGGGGGAAAAGGAGCAGGCGCAGAGGATGTGTGAAGCTGCTAACTCAGCACAGGCAGAATTAAAGGAGGTAAACTTTAATGCTCCTGTCTGCTTTAGCCCCGGGCTCAGAACTCTGTCATGTTTCTCCCTGTGACCTGGGGTTAATGTAATAATCTGTCATTAATCTTTGAACTAAACGGGGTATTATCACTGCAAACAGAGGGAACCACACCAGAGTTTAGACTCACACGACTGCAGTGTACCAGGTTAAAGTCAGATTAGTTTAACTTTTAAATAAGGATTACCAAAAAAAAGATTGTAGTTTTACAAATCCACAATGAAATATCAAACGTATTGTATCAAAAATATTAAGTGGGGCATCCTCTTGTTCACTTATCACTGAAGCCCATAAACCAGGGCTATTCAGTTATATTGTAGTAGGCCAGATTTTTCGGAGATCGTTGGCCTCATTTGGCAAGTCTTGAGGTGGCCACACACGAGAGGATTTTTAATCTTTTGAGACTAAAGATCTGTGCAAAGACAACACACACTTAAGGACAGACATGAGGACACACATACACACACATGATGAGTCCCACCACAGATCATGCCATGAGAGAA
>OMNZ01089450.1:2181-14549 GCA_900303255.1 Lesueurigobius sanzi
TATAGGATCATTTATTTTAGGTTTCCTCTACTGATTGAACCATCTCCATGGCATGCGCGCTACAGCCACTAAGTCACACTTTGCCCTTTCATGCCATGGATATACCAGCATTTCTGGCACAATATTTTCTAAGTGGCTGTGCGAAAATACATTCTGCTGACTCCCTCCATCTGCCCCTCTGGTCCAGTGACATTTCTATAAGAACACGCTGCGGCCTGTGCTGTAATCTTGCACTTGTGGATTTCCTATTTTTAGCGCTTGAGGCCAGAGCGCCGTGTTTTGTGTCTTTCGGAGCGTTTGTCCTGCTGCAGCCTCGTGTGAAGTGGCCCCTGCACCCTCAGACAGCTGCCTCTGCTTATAGGCACATGCGGGGAGCGCGTCCTAATCGACTTGACTTGTCCCAGTGCCAGGACCCGCTTTAAAGCCTGCTTTACACAGCGGAGAGGCAGAAACACGCCACTGGAGAACTTTAAGAGAGGCATGATGGGAGCAGATGTGGAGGAATGGGCAGGTGAAATGCGCCCTCTGGTGGGAGGCAGCGGCACTACACTTTTAAAAGGAATTCTGACACTAGATGAAGGGCTTATTATTCAGGATCCCCCCCCCCCCCAAAAAAAAAAAAAACAGCTGATATAATTTTGGTTATGAGACGTTTTGCATCGCTGGAAGTACAGAGAATTGAAAGAGCTCCTTGGATGAGGGGGTCATTGTCTTCAACTCAAAAATCACTATAGCCTTGGTGTATAGTGGTTTTGAACATGCCCCTTTACAATAATACGAAGATGGATGACCAAGCGACTACTTACACAATACTACACACACGGCAATTCTATTTACAATTTATAAACATTTATAGTTTTCAAGTTGCATGCTTTGTTCTCTAAGGCAAGTTTTCTGTCATGTTATGTTTTCCATATATATATATATATAAATAAAGAATTTTATGTGTAAAAAATAATGCCAAAATTGCCTACATCTTTGGAAACAGAATCTATAATGGATAGAGCCAGGTTTAAATTTATGGTTTTATTTTGTTTTGGAAATTGGAAACATGTACTTTTGCCTGCAGTGTCTTCCCTTCGCTATGTTTATTAATTCTCATCATTTCTTTTACCTCTGAAGTTCCTCTATAACCCACACATCCTGTACCTGTGCCTTGCGTCGATGCTGCGGTGGTTGTTTTAGCTCCGATGTTAGCTCTAATCAGAGTTGGCCCTCGGAGGTTTCCTAATCCCGCTCCACTTCTCTCCACTCAGCCCTGACAGCGAGCGCACAGTGATCCTGCCTGGGGCCCAGGGGCCTGTGGGGCTGCTCTGTGGGAGATCTACATCATGGCGTGATACGACGAGCGACAAGGCCAGAAATCCACTCCGATTTCACGGCCAAGGACATGCCGAGTGGTTTGATTTGTGCTGGATGTTTTAATTTACCCCCTTCTTAAATGCGATGCAAGTCTCTACTGTGGGTGGTGTGCGTGTGGTCACTTTTCATGCTCTAACACAATCACAGCTGACATTGGCCTGATATTCTTCTGAATCTTAAAAGAAAATATTATAAAACTGTATCTCTATTTAAATCCATATGTTAACATGCTGCTATATCCAGAGAACACAATTGAGTCATATCAAATACAGACAGATAAATCTGAAACACGTAAAGCATGTGTTTAACTGAGGGCAATTTTGGGTCAGGTGATCAATTTTTCAAGTCCTTTTTTTTTTTATAGTAATTTGTTTTGGCCCCTTTTGTAAACACTTGTGAAAAATACCCAAATGTGCACTGTATATTTCTGTGCATATTTATCGATCTTTAGCGAAAACAAGTAGCATGTGCAGGTCGCTTTGTCTCAGGAAAGCTGCAAAACATGCTTATAAACTCCACAAAGAATTGGGATGTGAGGAGATTTAGGAATAATTATTTCATTTAGTTGACATATCCTGCATATGAGGCATAAAAAACAGGCTTGAAATATTCTTCAGGGGCCTGAGAGTTGATATTTTACATTTTATCAATTTAAGTAATGTGCCTGTAAGGATTAGACAGTTGCTCTAAAATACTAGTGCCAGGGCTGATGAGGATTTTGCCTGAAGCGATCCCATCACAGGCAGCAGTGGGAATAATTTTGTAAAATTAAACTTTCAAATTAAAAATCTCTATAGGAGCCAAATCTATAAAGTGTGGTGTTTTGGTTGCAATACCCCTTTGTGCACTGTGTGGCGCTGTCGCCTGGTGGATAAAGGCAGGGGGAAACTGATGGGCATGAGGTGTTGACCCCGGAAGGGCACTCAGGTTTTTGACCGCTTTGGTGGAGTTATTTTACTGTTTTTATCGATCTTGAAAACCCTGTGAATTGTTGGAATAAAGAAAATATTTTTTGCAACCCGTTAACCGGCTTATGGACTCTTTGAAGTACTCGAAACTAAAGGTAAACAGTAACGCTAGCCGCCTAGCGCGTCAGACCACCTTAACGAGGCAACACTTCACAACCAGTACTAGGCTGGCTGTTATTATCTCTTTCATCTAACAATATGACGTCCCGGTGTACACACTTTGAGCTCAGAGCTCAGACTGATCAATGTTGGATTTTTGTTTTCTATCTTTTTATTTTTGTACCTTTATTAACTACTTGAAAAGCCTAACCAGAGACAGGGGCTGCAAATTAGCCAAGAAGCCTTATGTACTTAACATATTGTTTACTTTGGTGGCAATGTTTTAATGTACGGTTCCTGCCAAATAAATAAATGGGCTATAAAAATCTGCATTTTTGGGCTTGGAAATGTATCCAATGGAAGAACGCTGTATCATTGTATCAGGCTGTTGTGGTGAAGAAGGATCTGAGTCGAAAGACAAAGCTCTTGATTGGTCAATCTACATTCCTACTCTCAGCATGAGATTTGTGTCATGACTGTCCGAAAGAACAAGCTCGTGGACACAAGCAGTGGAAATGAGTTTCCTCCACACAGTGACTGGACACTTAGAGATAGAGATAGGGTGAGGAGCTCAGTCATCTGGGAAGAACTTGCAGTAGAGTTGCTGCTCCTTCGCATCAACGTCGCTTCTTGTGGTGTAAGTAATAAAAAAATATTGGGAGCTACCTAGTTGTGTAGACATTTTTCGTTCGTCTCCAGATGGAAATTAGTCACCGTGGCTATTGGCTAACTCCATCAATCAAATCTATTTATTTTTGTAAAGCCCAGTATCACAAAAAAAGCTTTGTCCCAGAGTGCTCACACTCTTTCAAACACATGAAACAATGTCCAAACAATGTAAAATCCATCCATCCTTAAGTCCACAGTTAGCGGCAGGTGGAAGGGTCCTGAACCAAGGGAGAGAAAGGGGGGCACAATGCAAATAGCAATGAACAGATAAAAGGTAAAATATACTATAGCTCAGGTACAGTATATTCACGTGACATTTTAAAGACTCTGTTCTTAAATAAATAAATGCACCAATTAATTCAAATAAACATACATGGTGGTGAAATGATGCATACATGGAAGCATTGATTGTATCATTGTTGTGTGCTCCTCTGGGGTGACGCTAAGGTCAGGCTTAATTCTCTATAGTCACTTGCGGCCCGTGTTCGCCTCATGACGAAAGCCACTGCTCCCTCACTCCACCATTTGACCTAAACTCAAAATGGCCGCCATTCATCTGCACACCTCTGCCATGCATCACTTTGAAATCGCGTTTTAGACCCGCTAAAACTCTAAGCGTAAATATTTAG
Organism: Lesueurigobius sanzi; assembly: GCA_900303255.1. Lineage (NCBI taxonomy): Eukaryota > Metazoa > Chordata > Actinopteri > Gobiiformes > Gobiidae > Lesueurigobius > Lesueurigobius sanzi. Next base: position 5,909 of record OMNZ01089450.1, read on the forward strand.
CTTTGCCCTTCAGGTGCGTCCCGCTAAAGGAGCGGCGCTGTTTCGGAGACAGATTGGGACGAGGGGGTGAGGCGGGGGGCAGGTACAGTTGTGTTCCCTGACCCCTGGGAGACCGCGCCGCCGCTGTCCAGAATCCAGATGCCAAGTGACTAATTAGAAGTGAGCGCTTATGTATTTGCACAAGCGGCTGACAGCATATTTCCACTCCTCGCCCCTGGAGCTCCAGAGAGGTTCTACCTAATCAGCATGCTTTCTCTCTTCTGTAGTGACAACTGCGGCTACAATGGGGGTGACAAAACAAAACGTCAAGCCGCGCCGAGATGGGTGCCTCCGCGTGTGTGTGTGTGTGTGTGTGTGTGTGTGTGTGTGTGTGTGTGTGTGAAACCGAGGGTGCCGTTGGAGGTTATGGGTGGGCTTTTCGCATGCTGCCTCCCCCAAAGTTTGCATCAAAGTCAGTCAGTCCTGGAGCTAGCCCCCGTGCTGCTCTCAAAAGCCCTCTTGTGCGTGATTCTGATGGATGGGCTACAAGGAGGAGGAGGAGGAGGAGGAGGAGGAGGAGGAGGAGGGGAGTGACGCACAGAGCAGACACTTGTGAGGTGGAGTTTATCGGGGTAAGGAGATAAAAGGTGAATTCATAATTGTATTCATCGGATGGTTTAGTAAATTCATGCTTGTCGCTAATTTAGCTAAACTGGGAAATGTTAATTGGACATAGAATTATATAGGAAATTCTGTGTTGTCCATCGTGGGCCAAGATTCTTCAGTCTTCATCTACATTTCAACTACAGAGTACAGATGAAGACTGAAGAATCTTGGCCTATATAGGAAATTGTTAGGAAATTGGCCATTTACTCAAAAAAAAACAAAAAAAAACATTTATTTCACAATGTCGCAAACAAATTGCAACTTAAGTATCACCTACAGCAGCCAACCAATAGCTCGGGAGCTACCAGTAGCTTGCCAGCCCACTCCAAGTAGCTCGCCAAAGGCTTACATTTCTACACACGCTTGATGAGTCACATTTTAGATGCATTTTTGTTATTCTGAGCCAAATATCTCCAAACATAGCAAAGTATAAAGCAGAAACTACTGTCATATCCTTTTGTTGAGTTGAATGATCATCTGGACACTCCTAGAGCCCCAGTTACATGTGGTTCTTTGAAGTATAAGTAGCTCGCTGCCATTTTTGTTACGCAAAAGTAGCTCGCAAGATAAAAAAGGTTGGAGACCCCTGACCTACAGACTCCAAATTTTCCAGTCTTGTATCAATATTTTCGAAGGTTTTTCAGAGGATTTATTTTAAAATACATAATTCCTGCCTGATTTATTGAGTTCTGAACTTCAAAAAATTATATGAAATTTGATTTTTTTATACAGAAAGTGTTTATGTGAAGAAATGTGATTTTGGAAATTTGTTAGGAAAGTTATTTTTAGAGTAAAATATGAATAAAACTTTACAAACAATGAAAGCAAAGTGAAAAAACAAATAATAATACACAAAGTTTGGCTTCAGTGGAACCAAAAAGCATATTCTTTGACTTCACTTGATTTTAAATAGGAAGACTCAGTGCTTAATTTGATCCGGCTTTTGGGGGAACGCATTCCGGGAAATCGGAATTTTGAGCTTTATTGGATCCGGGAAATAAAATACTCCAACAACTTTTAAATATGCAATTATTTTGGGCTGTTCCCCCATAAAATCCACCCAGTACACAAGTGTTCCTGAAAATCTGGATTTACAAATTAAGCACTGGGAAGACTATATTCGTTTTCTTTGAGTCTTGGCAGAATTATCTCTATCTCTTATCTTTATCTCTTTACATGATGTTGTGTGGTGGGTTAAGTGTTTTTGACAATGTGACTAATGGGTTGGAGCAATTACGAAGAGCTCCTGGCATAGAAATTGTTACAGGACGAATTTTTTGTGGCTTCATCCAAGTGAGAAAAGTTTGTTTGTGATAATGTTTAAACCGGGGGTGCCCATATTTGTTGTCCATGGAGGGCCACTATGATACTAAAGTGCAAAACCAAGGCTGCTCTTATGGCCGCTGTATTCATTTCAATCTACTTTTATTTCATCGCATTTGCACCATTTGACCTTCTTCATGTTTATCACATTTTATCGCTGTTTTGAATGTTTTACTGCTATTTTATTACAGTCTTGCTTACTGTATGTGTTGCCTAAGGGGTGCCCAAAGCGGGACCGAATTCGGCCCTCGAGCTGGTGCTTATATTCGAAAAGGAGTCTTTATTTTGATTAATTTGTGACTGAACAGAATGTCAACAGTACCTGAGAAACCAAAACAGCATGTCCGACTCAAAAGCGCGGCAATTAAAGGATATTAAAAGATAGATCTGTTTAAATTTGGTCTTTACACGTGAAACCGTATATTGCATTTGGACCTTGGCCCGCTAATTTGGCCCTCCGTTGTCTAGTTTAGCTTTTAGTTTCTTTTGGGAGCCGCACTGCACACACTACTCGCTCGGTCTGTATGGGCTCACAGCAAACACTGGCTGTCAAAGCACATTCAGTTCTGTACATGTTTAGGACATGGCCATGACCAATGTGGGCAGGAGGGCGGCAAGTCTGGCATTCCTCTCTCAAAATGGACTGTGCCAGTGGTGAAAGAAGTACTTCGTTTTCTTACTGAGAAGCAACACATTAAGTGAAAGTTAAACTGTCAGGTTATACAGTCATTCTACTTGTAATGTAGTATGAAAGCGTCTTTCAAATGCACTTGATGGGTAAAAAAGTAACAGTATTTTGTTGTGTTTTTGTAGCCTGGTCTAAATCAGGACTAAATCATGGCTAAAACAGTGGTGGGCGAAGTACTTCATTTTCTTACTTGAGTAAAAGTACAGAGATTACTGGTTAAATATTACTCCAATGAAAGTGACTGTGAATGAAGTATTTGCTCTATATGTAATCAAAGCAAAAAGTGCATTATATTTTAAATGAGTTTTGTGAATACATGAAACATATACAATACTTCTGAAGATGTATTCAGTGGACCCTGGTTTAACTCGTGACCAAAAGAATACAAAAACAACACATATATTCAGTAAATTAGTAAATACTTGAAGGACGAACCGTTGCATCAGCACAGCGCCTCCTTCTGGTCCAGAGTGGGCATCATAATTATATTAAATCAGAGAAAAAACCATGATGCGACCAGTAAGTAACGCGTAACGAGGGCTTTTTTTTTTTTCTTTTTTTTTTTTACAAATGTAGTGGAGTAAAAGTAATAAGTATAGTACTTAAGTAGATTTGCTTTGTTACTGCCCACCTCTGGTCTAAAGCAATCAAGGTTCAATGAGGACTAAAGTTAAACCATAGGTCAAGTTAAACCAGAGCTAAATCAGGTCTACCCCCAGGCCTAACAGCTATAGACTTTAAAATATTGATGTTTCCAAATCTACAAAGTCTAGAATAGACTTTACAAAGTCTATTCAGGATTAAAGTTATACCTGATGAAGACTCTTGCAGTCAAAACACATTGTCAATAAACACTGTATATATTTGCAGATTCAGAGTGCCTCAGCTCCTCGTTGCTATTTTGTAAAATCATTTTTTGCCCTTCCAGTCTGATGAGCACCTGTTTCTTTGTAAGTTTTCGACAAATCTACTTCTAAGAAGAGTTCATTGCTTGATCCAGTGCAGCACTCTCTGCTCTGTTTTTCAGAATAGACTTTATTGCCAATGTCAGAATTCACAAACTGGAAAAAGATGATCATAAAAATTGTAAATTTAACACAAACTGTAGCGTTTCTGATAAGAAGGACTTTACTGCAGCTTTAGATTCACCAACTGTTCATCACTCACTTGTTCATAAGAAGGACCTATTGCTAAAATCACACTGAGGTGCTATTGAATGAGTGAATCCGACAGAGATCAGGCGAGGCTAAGGAGGAGCAGAGGCCTTTCAGCGCTCTGACATGAGATTTATGGCAAAAAGTTGAATCCGGATCATGTTTTCACAGCTGTATAGCCCTGACTCATTGACAACATAATATACAACATGTAAAGACTGTCTGCTTCACTGGACGTCAGGACAAAAGCATGTTATGGGAACACAAGTGCCAAGTTTGGATTTGAGATAATTCTGTCGACACAAAACATCTCACTCCTTCACAGTGGAGCTGCTAATCTCTGCTAATGTTGGAGTCCTGCCTCTTCTAACGCTAGGTCATAGCAGGTGAATACAGTATTAAACAGTGTGTTGCTTCAATAACACTGTGCTGCCATGTTAAGAAGCAGCTAGCGTAACTTTGTAAGTAGTAATTGAACCAGAACTGCAAAGACAGGCCAAGGAGGCAAATGAAGTATTGCCAATGCTCAGGGTTGTTGGACTTTCTGGGGCCAAGAAGGTTTTTAATGCCCCCCTCCTTTCCCATATTCTATTATTTTTAATAGAAAATCAGCTTGTTCTGGGGCCCGAGACAATTTACCAATCTGTGCCCCCTCTGTTGACAGCCCTGCAAATGCTTAATAGTGTGTATTATAAGAGTTTAGTGAATAAACTTCAGCAGTTAGACTACAAGACATATCAGAAAGGTGTCCAGATGTCTTGATTTACGTGGGACTGTCCCAGTTTCTGGTGGCGCAGCGGTTAGTGCTCATGTGTCACAGCTCGAAAGGTTCCCGGTTCGATCCTCCGGGCTTATGGGGCCTTTCTGTGTGGAGTTTGCCTATTATTTCCGTGTCCTCTCGGTGCTCCGGTTTCCCCTGCCACTAAAAACATATACAATAGGCCAGAATGAGGTGTGTGTGTGTGTGCATGGTGGTTGGAAGGTCCGTTGGCGCAGATGGCCACAGTCCGATTAGGTTCATAAGGTCTTCTAGTAACGAAGCTAGTTTCTTAAACTGTGTTCAAAAACTGTGTAAATCAGCTGACCAGACACGTCACCGTAACATCACGTGATACTTCTGAAGGCAGCAGAAGCAACCAAAACTGTAAAGGTAAAAATAAATACAGAGGTCTGGCTATAAGAAAAGAAACTAGCATCGTTTTGTGACCAGGTGCTATATAAAAAAAGCTCTTTTTGTTCTTCTTCTGTGCCGGATTTTATCAATGCCATGTCCAAACAAAGCATTTATAAGCTCAAAATGCTATCATATCAAAGCTGATTGGTCAATTTCATTGGTATTGGCCATTCAGAATTGGACAAATCTGAACCCCTACTTGTCAGTAGTACGATGAAGGGTGTGTGTGATACATTTTAAGGAGGTAATAGTCACTTTTGTGTGTAGAGAGATTGAGAGTCTGAAGAGGATAATTATTCCACAGCTGCAACATAGAAGGTATGGAACAGGATCGTGGGACGTAGCTGAACTTACACAATGAAAGTGGAGAGAGCACATTTATATTGGAATAGCCCAAGGCAGAAAAGATTGAAAATTTACAACTTGCTGGAATGAAAGTCTTTGTGGCCCCAGACTTCCTAGTAACTTTATTTATAGAGCCCACTGTAATCCTCTTTATATTTCCTTTTGCAAATATGTGGGAACTGGACCTCGCTAATATCTTACAAACAATGAATGCACTCCTTCCCCCCCAGGTCCTCTCTCTGTCTCGATGATGCAAACTCCCAAAAGTCCTTGGAGTGTGCCTGTGCGGTAAGACCCTAAACCTCTCGCTTGGATTAACCGGGGGGAAATCACAGCACTGAATGAGGTGAAAAGCCAAGAGATACAAGAAGGCTGCTGTCTCGAAAATCTGTAACTCAAGATGATGGCGCTATGTGGGAAAATCAGCTTTGGCTACGGGACTTACGGATTAGGCCCTATCTGCCATTTCCCCTCGGACCCTCCCCAATTCCCATCCCCTCCGGAAAAAAACCCAAAAGAAAACCCAATGATCCTCTCCGTATACGGGGAGAGACGGGAGCACGGGAGGTCAGTGGGATCGTGTATAGGAGGTGTTCCATTTTAAAACGCCAAAACAATTTCCCCCATCGCGGCTCAGAGTCTGATTTGGAGCTGCGCCTCTGGATATTTAACACCGGTGAACCCGTGTTAACCTGCGGGAGACAGACAAGCTCAAGGACTCGCGTGTGGTCGAGTGGTTAAGCAAGAGATGGTGGGGGGGGGGGCTACTGAGTGAGTGGAGTCAAAAATAGCAATACTCAAATGTGTTGATGGGGCTTTAAAGAACGTGTGATCTATAGCTTCGCAATTCTTACAGTAATGAGTTCATGAGCACGTTTCACAATGTTCTGGGTATCTGTGTAGGTTCTCAGTCGTACAGAAGTTGTCCATCATAGCCAAAGATTCTTCAGTCTTCATCTGCACTCTATAGTTGAAGTGTAGAACGTCTCGATCTTAATCCAAAGAGTGCGTTAAGTCATCACTCGCCGACGAAGATCTGTGGATTGAGATCGAAACGTCCTACGCTTCAACTATAGAGTACAGGTGAAGACTGAAGAATCTTTGTTCAGGGTGATTTACTGGGTCATTTTCATAATAATGCCAACAAAAACTGGCCTGCAAGCTCACAATATAGAGACATTGCAGTCCTTTTTCACAAACCAATGCATATTCAATACACTGAAAGACGACCAAGCAAACATGAATTAACTATAGTAAAAGGAAAATCTTTTAAAAATAATTATTTGTGAGGAATTACAGATTGGCTACATTTTGAAAACATTTGCAATCTGGAATAGTAAGCGCTTACAGAACTAAATATTAAAATATCCCTCTGAACAAGCCTTCAAAATTGTACAAGTCTGGAAAGGTTGGAGTCTCTTGGACAGGGGTGCCCAACGTGCGGCCCGGGGGCCAAATGCGGCCCTCAGACCAATTATTGGTGGTCCACAAGCTTCTTGTTGGCACATATCGCCAGAGATGATACTTTTTTTCTACAAGTTTAACAATTCTACACAATCAAACCCTCAAAAACTATAACTTTATTGTGAGACAGAGCTTGCATTAAGGTTCCAGACTAAATACAGGTGTGGGGAATGGTTTAAATCAGGGGGGCCCTCCAAGGGGTTTCATTTGGCCCTAGAGTTGGTGCTTAGATTCCAAAGAAGAAGAATACTTTGATTAATTTGAGCACTGAAAATTTTACCAATAGTTACGAAGGACACCAGAACAGCATGTCCTACTCATTAGCACAGTAATTAAAGGATCTTTAATCATAGATCTGTTTATATTTGGTCTTCCTACATGCAAAACAGTATTGCATTTGTATATTACGATGTTCTTCTTCAAAGGCAGTGTTTTCTTCACCTTTTTTACCGGTTTCGTCTGCTACTGCAAACTTCTTCAGAACCATAAGTTTGCCGTTAGTAGACGAAACCGGGAAAGAAGCTGAAGAAAACCCTGTCTTTTAAGAAGAACATTGTAATATATTTTTGTACTAAGAAGACAGTATGAACTTTTTTTTGACCCTTCATGGAAAAACACTTTGGGCACCCCTGGTTCAAACTGTTATCAAATGAAAGTTGAATGTTTGACGGCACTGGCTAACAATCTGTGGCCCTACAATGCAATATAATGGCCCTCGATGAAAAAGGTTTGGACACCCCTGCTCTAGGAGATACTAAAGTGGAGATGTTGTTGAAAGAGTGTAAGAAAAATATATATTGAAAAAAATGGCCTTTGAAGTTAGAATCTTTTGTGTAAATCTTTGGAGACATTCATGACCTATAGTATGATTGAACACCTTATTATGATGATCTGGCAATTTAACAAGCGCAAAATCTGAAAATCGTGTATCCCCTTTAAAGAACTTTGGAACTAGACTATCTCTAAATGTATGCTCCACCAAGGGGGACTCGGTCATAATCAGGCCTACCCCCCCCTCCCCTCCACTGTAGGACGTCCTTGCACTAATCTGGAACTCTGGCCAGCGCTCGAACCCGCTCTATCTGCTGCACCGGGGCACCAACCCATGCGTGACCACATGTAATGTAATCAAAAAGTCAGCGCTGTGCTTTATACAACCAATCAGGGCCAATCAGTGTGAGGCCTGCTCGGGATGGGACTTCAGAGAGAGAGGGGGGGGTTTTGGGGAGTTTCTTTTCTTCGGGGGTCCTGGTTGGGGGCGCCCTGCTCCTCATCAGTCTCCCCAGGCCGTACAGCTGTTTGGATTGCCGTGTTTGGATAACGCAGATTGGTTTGCACTTAACCCTGTAATATATGCAAAACGATCCTCTTGATAATAGTGTTTAAGGCGGCCCAGTCAGCGAAGTGGCAGAAGCAGTAAACGCGCGGAGGGCTGAAGAGAAATGGTGGGTAATAAATTGTGACACTGAAGGCCCTGGAGGCACATGTGTCCGGGTGTGAAGATGAGGGATGTCAGAGGGAGGTGAGGAGGTCCAGATTCTACACTTATGTGGGAAACACTGGCACGATTCTATCATTGGCATCCACTATGGGTGAAACTAGGGCTGTGCGCAATATATCGCATCGGCAATATATCGTTACGGGGTACTTGACAATACAATACAATCTGTAAAGCGCTTTGAGCTGCATTTTGTAGGAAAAGCGCTTTATAAATACAGTTTTGATTGATTGATTGATTGATTGATTGACATGTATCGTATTGAGGCAACTGTATCATGATATGCAATAATAAAAGAAAATGAATTTAATCTGCTTGTTTTACCCCATGGTTAATTCAGAACGTATCAC
>OMNZ01089456.1:0-15664 GCA_900303255.1 Lesueurigobius sanzi
CTTATCTAGCACAACTGAGCCCTGATTGGCTGGCTGTAACATTGGTCCTGAGCAAACAAGATGACATTGGCCCTGGACTCTTAATTACTTGGTGATATCAGATCCTGCGTTGTCAGTTTCCCAACAGAGCTTGGACATAAACTCTACCAAATTGTAGAAGGTAAATAATCAGGACTTAACATGACACACTCATTGAGTTCCACTAGCCACTTGGATTTTACACACATCAACTTACTCCTATAGATAGGTTTCAAGGTTTCACAAGTTTGAAAAATCCTGGTTTAAAATGCAGTCTACTTGAACTATTTTTGTAGGCTCCCAGTCTCCGATTTCTCGATTGTAATAAGGATGTTTAAATATGAGAACAAACTGAACTGACGATATTTGAAAATGTTTACAACAATCTTTACTTCGGTATTTAAACCATATTTTTAGATGTCCAAACAAATTAAATCAATGGTCAGAAATGTTTTTAAACAACTTACTTACACACACACTAGAGGATTTTTAGCCAGATTTTTAGTCTGAGGAGGCATGGCTCAATAAAAACTTTCTCTCATGGCATGATTTGTGGTGGGACTCCTCATGTGTGTGTATGTGTGTGTGTGTGTGTGTGTGTCCTCATGTCTGTCCTTAAGTGTGTGTGGTCTGTGCACAGATCTTTAGTCTTAAAAGATTTAAAATCCTCTAGTGTGTGGGCACCTTTAGGCTCATAAATTGGCTAGTAACTTTTGGAAAAGACTAGCCACACTCACAGTTGCCAGTGATGCCAGAAAAGTTAATGTCAATTGCCCTGTTAATAATTCAATATATTTGAACACATTTGCAAAAGGGGTACTTGTCCAGACCATACCCTCTTCTAGGAGTTTATCTTACTCCACTTTGGAGGCCAGCGGATAAGAACACAGCGGGTCAAGGATTATTTTATTCCCGGAAGCTATAAGTAGGATCAATGCTCTTGTATCTCAGCAGTGGAGCCGGTTACTGTATAATATGTTGCTTATTGCTATTGCTCCACTATTCATTTTCATGGCTTTGTATTTTTATTAAAAGTGCTCCATGTTGTAAATATTGTATATATTAATAAACATATTTGTAAATGTGAACATATTCCTAGATTATGCACAAGGACCAATTCTGATTATTTTCTGCTGATTATTGTTGTTTCATTTTTCAGATGCCATTTGCAGAGTAAAACCACACTGGAATAAAGGTGCAAGGAGCTCCAAGTGCACTATCAAGCACTAATAATGACTGTTTGTATTTAGTTTCATGTGTAGACACCTGCTGCAAACCAATTTCCTTTGGGACAATAATAAAGTTAAACCCTAAACCTTGAACCACTCAATTGACAGCATATGAGTGGATCTGTCACCCCCTACTGGCAACAACTGGTAGTGAGACATGTTGAATTTTCTATTTAGCAGCACAACAAGTACCAACAGGAGATCTGCATTGAAACGATGAATGGTGGTCATGCGAACCTATGAGAGCAGAAGCGGGTGTCCCAGGCTCCCCCGGACGAGGAGCAGGGCTGTTGACAGGACAGGCACAATGGGACCCCCTTACTGTCCAGCGCCTGCACGTATCCCAGCTCAGGACGGGGCGAACCTTCTCCTGGTTTCAAGGCATCTTCTTCAGACCTGGAAAACAACAAAAATACAGGTATGAGAACAAAAATGGCCTTACTTGACTTTATCTTGGAGAGATTGAGGATCTCTTTACCCACTAAATGAATAAATTGTTTTATTAATTGATTGATTCATTAATTGTTTTATTATCTTTGCAATGGAGAAAGATAAAAAAAAAAAAAAAAAAAAAAAAAAAAAACTACATAATGTACAGTTGTGCTCAAAAGTTTACATACCCTTTTAATCTTTTGGCCATTTTTCATAGAATATGAATGATAACACAAAAATATTTTTTTCCACACATGGTTAGTTTAGTTTATTATTAGGTTCCCCATTAGCTGTGCTTTACAGCCAGCTACTCTTCCTGGGGTCTTTGTTAAAAGCATACATGTACAGAATATTGTCAATATGACATATGTACCAGCCACAGAAACTAGGGGCACAAGTCGATTCTGGGGCATTTTGAGTTATTCACAGATTCTGAAAGTGCAGTCTCCAAGCTTTCCAACGATGTGTAACACATGGAAATCTGATAATATTTGGAGAAGTTGTGGGAACTTTGGAAAAGGTAACCCTGAGAATGGCCTTCTCGTAGTTAGCTTATTTGAGACAATGGTGCTCATTTACATCTCATTCGCGTTGTCCATTTTTTCATTGGCTGAAGCGATGGCGCGTTATTTCTAAAAAAAGTTTGTTTTCTATGCTCAAATGGCGGCGGATAGAGGCTGAAGTACGGACATTTCTCTCATTCATACTTGGTGCCACTTTCATATGGACAACGTTTGTAAAAACGGGGGTAAACATCGCAGGAGCCTCCATAGACGTGGGCCGGGATTTGGAGTAGATGTTCGCGCCTGAATGATCCTCGGAGCTCTGTGTCTGGGGCATTATGCTCCTGGTAGGGTCTCCCATGGCAAACAGGTCCTAGGTGATGGGTCAGACCAAGAGCGGTTCAGAAGCCCCTTATGATGAGACCATCAAGACCAGTTACGTCGCCCAGAGGAGCGTCGTGAGGCTGTCCTCCTGTGGACCCACCACCTGCAGGAGGAGCCATAAGGGACTGGTGCAATGTGAGCCGGGCAGGTTGGACTATTGCCCCTGCGACCCGGCAACGGATAAGAGGAAGAAAATGGATGGATGGATGTTCGCGGGAGCAGGAGCATCTTGCCTGGGCAATAACTGAACTGTAAAACACAGTTCAGTTATTTGAACAGAAGAAAATACAATGAGTACAATATAAACTTGACATCATCCTGCATCCTGACAGATAGTCAACACCAAAGTACCTCTTCAATTGACCGTTAAAAACAGACTTCTGGTCTATTTTAACCAGGTTTGATGGCAAGACATTCCATTCCTTCATAGTTCTATAGACAAAAGTGCTTTTGAGAAAATATGTATTTGCTTTGGGAATTAAAAACAGTCTTTCTGATGCGTGTCTAGTGGTATAGCCTGTCGTTTTTAAATTGACTAATTAAAAACAGAAGATTATGGTTGTGGGAAGTCATTTATTATAAAAGAACGGAAGAAAGGAAAATTGAAGGAAAAGTCACTTCAGCTGAAATACAGGACACTGAAAAAATGTATGTTAGTTTCAAGATGCACAATATGTAAACTTTAATCAGGGACATTTGGCTAGTTTCGAGTTGAAAAGCGTAAAGAAACAGGCTTTTTGAGAATAAATGGCTTCAGTTCACGCAACCACCAACCATGAGTGAAATAAAGGTTTTTGTGTCATCATTATTGTGGGTATACAGTAACCCTGACATTCTGCCAGGGTTACTGTATACCCAAAAACAGTTACCATGTTATATCCGATGTTAGACTTTATATAAAAAGTGGCAGTTATGTGCGGATCTTCTCAGCACATTAAGTGAATCACTCTTTTGTTCAAGGATTTCCTCTCTGTAGCTTTTATGACTTTATCGTTTTTGAATCTTTTCCGCTTGTTGCCGCCTTTATTCATGCTGCACAGACGGCCGCCCTGACCTGCGCGACGGAGTTGAAAGCGCTTTGATGCAATGCTTTCAACGCCGGCGAAGAAGACGCCATTCAATAAAAAGAAAATCAAACCACGACTTCATATTGTAGCGGCGTGTTTTCATCTTAAGCGCGGGATATAGGGGTTGTGGCATGGTCCTGCATTGAAGAACGGAAAAAGTCAATGTAAACACGTTGATAGAAAGGCACCATAGAAATGTTCATATCCTTCAATGTTAAAAAAAAAATGCAAGAAATTCTGAAAATATGTTGCATTTTAATGACCAATGACTTATAAACCGCATGAACCCCATTGAAATACTGCTTTAGAGAGACTGTACTACATATTGTTCCATTGATACCCCCTTGTGGCTCGAGTTGGTACGTCTATCCCATCTCCCTGGTCGAAAATTGCCCCTAATCTGTCGATATGACGCTGTGTAGCCAAGCGTTGTGTGTATTGGGTTGTCATTCTGGCGTGGGACAGCCAGTTTTTGGGATAGTTGCCATGTTGTCGCAGCGGGGTGCTCGAGCCACGACGGAGGCGACAGATGGAGCAAATTCTCCTTCATTTCGGTGTACAATTCAAGCCGGCAGAGGGTGAGCAGAACGCCAAGCAGAGAGAGCCACTACAGAGGGAGATAACGGCATTGAAATGGAGAAGAAAGCGACGAGAAAGAGGACTGTGGAGAAAAAATATTGAGAACCAAGGGACGAACGCAGCGCCAAAAACTGTCAGCATAAAAGGGGTGTTGAACCTTTTGTTGCTGGGACCAATATGGTAAAATGTGTCGCAAATTCTAACCCAGAAATGTCTATGAACGCGGCGTATCTGATGCTAAGAGTGATTCTTCTTGTGTAGGGATGAATTCTAGTAGGTAATTTATGCTCAGAAAATTATTTAACTGACATGGAATAAGTTAACAAGGTCTAAAGCCGGAAAAAGACTAACTAAAAGGCTGAATTTATTCTTTATAGAGTGGTGGGCAGTAACAAAGCAAATTTACATAGGTACTGCACTTAAGTAGAGTTTCTATACATTACTTGAGTGGTATTTTTGTTGACAACTTATTATTTACTTATTTGAATTAAAGGCAGGGAAAAGAAACATACATTCACAGAAGAGAACACAGAGAACCTAGCACAAAGACAACAAAGTTACAGTCACAGAGGTCGACTACAAGGACAGTCACAGGTGAGATGGTGCGTCCAAGAGAACAAGTTGATGATCTACCTGCGGCTGCATGATTGGTTTGTTTTTAAGAAGCTTTTCAAAGGTGGAGTAGTATCCACAGTTCCTGCTATGCGCTGGCAGAGAGTTCCGTGACTGTGACACCACCATCTGACTGATTTTAGGCCTTTGCCTTTGCACATTACAGTCTCCTCTGGTCAATGCTCTGGTGTTTACTCCAATGTTACTTTTTTCCGCTAATGGTGGAGGGGCAAGACCATTTCAAATTCTAAAAATGAGGCAGGCATCCGAAAACTTCAAATAACTATCAAAATCCAACCACACAACTTGCTCCCTTTTCAGCCAATCTTTGTTTGTTTATTTGTACCACAGTGTGCTTAACATTTTGGACATATTCTTCTAGTAGCTTTTTTCGTTTGTTCTTGTTTTGCATTTACCCTGTATGTGGGTACAGTGCCTGCTGTATGGCTTGAAATAAAGTCAAATCAAATCCACAATGTTGTACTTACTCACAATGATAGAGTAGTGGTAATGTAAAAGCTTTCTGTCCAAAAGTCTTTAACGTTTTCTTAACCCTCTGATGCCCAAGGGTATTCTTATGTTATTTCTCTCGCCGGGAGTTTTTTGCTCTTGCTTTTATGGATTTATGAATTTTAGACTTTTTAAGATCCCGCGGATACCCTGTTAGCCATTCATAGTGGCTTAATTTGATCAAATCCAAGATCGAATGCAAATGCCCATATAACTTTGAGTAATTTTGCAGCTTATTATATTTCAACATTGCTTCGTTTTTGACCTATGAACGGCTCAACACTTTATACTGAAGTCCGAACATGCTAACTTCCTGCTAACTTTAGCCCACTTTAAAACATCAACTGTCCGCTCTGTGAATCTTCTACAGCAAAAAAATCAATTGATTTGCTTACCTCTTATATCAGACAAATATACAAAACGCATAGATTGTTACTTTTCAGACGTAAATGTGAAGATCTCAGTCGATGTTTCCCCATTCATCTCAATGGACGCAGCCTCTGGTGTCACCGAAAAGGGGGCGTTAACCTTTTCGTTGCTCCTGTCTATATGTTTCATGTTTTTGACACTTATTTAAAATTAAATGTACTTTTTACTTTGAATACTTAAGTACTTTATAAAGCAAACACTACAGTACATTTTTCACTGGGCAACTTTCACGTTCATTGGAGTAATATTTAGTAGTAGTATCTTTGCTTTTACTCAAGTAATGAAATGAAGTACTTCGCCCACCATTGATTATGGTTCCAATGTGGGAAAGTCTGTCTCAAAATGTAACCAGAAATGATATTTAAATGTAGCACGCATTAAATCGACATGTTCAGATGTGCTCTAAATTCATGTATGCACAAAGGAAGGGAGCATGTTGCCTGCTCTAGTGCACAGCGTGAGGGAGCTCAGAGGATACCGCACTTCAAAACCTCAACATGCTCTGGGTAAACGGTGCGCAGCTTGCAAATGTTTACAACTGGAGTCTTTCTAGCGCCGGTTCAGACCAAAAACACCACAAGTGTGAGCAGGGAGAAGCTGTGGAGGAATCGTACTCTGGTGAAGGATTTGGAAAGCGACGACAGGTGTAACACTTCTACAGCAGCGCAAATATCTATTTACGAACTAGTAATGGCATGGAATTGAAGAAAGAAGAGATTATAGGTACCTAACCTATTCTTTTGCGTTTTCCAAAGGGTGACAGAGGAAGCATTGTTTGTGGTGGTCAAAACTCCTTCACCTTTTCTGATGAATTCTAAACATCACAATTCTTGGTGGGAATGTGTTTACAAGCATGTTCCACACCTTTCATGGGCAGCATGGAAATGTTTACATCAACTACACTTCAACTTGCAGGCTATGCCATTTTAGCATCTGTGCTACTTCCAGGTTTATAATAAGTAAAAATACTTTGATGCACAGATCCACAAACGTATATAAACTCATTGTAACGGTCTAAAATGGATAGGACTGTACTCCAAGTAAAAAAAAAGAAAAAGAAAACTGGTTACAGCTCTCTTAAAAATTAAAATTGGGTACAACTGTTGCCTGTCCCTCTTGATACGCCAATAAGCTTGTCAATAGATACAGTTGTGCTCAAAGGTTTACATACCCTGGCAGAATGTCTTTATGCATTTAGTAGAATATGAATGATAACACAAAAACCTTTATTTGTTTAAGAAAAGAAACTGAGGCACTCAAAAGGTAGAAAAATAAAAGCCTTTATTCACACATGGCTAGACATGATAAAAATCATTGCCTACGCGTTTCATCTCTAGGCCTTCATCAGGGCATGGGGGCTGATCCCTACACTGAAGAGCACCCAAAAGGACATTGCATTCACATCCAAGAAGCACCTGCTAACTAAACCTTTATTTGTTTGTTTACGCTTTTCAACTAGAAACTAGCCAAATGTCCCTGATCAAGAGTTTACATATTGTGCATTTTGAAACAAACAAACATTTTTTTCAGAGAGTCCAATTTTGTCACAGAGTCCTGTATGAAGTGAGTTTTTCCTTGCTCCTGAACAAGGGACATTTGAGTAGTTTGTTTCATTATGATTTCAAAAGAGTAAACTCACTTCTTTGGCAATAGATGGCTTTGCACAACCCCTAACCATGAGTGGAAAAAATATTTCTGTTATCATTCATATTCTATGAAAAATGGCCAAAAGGTTAAAAGGGCATGTCAACTGAGCACAACTGTATACAGTATAACAGAACTCCTGATAGAAAGTCACCATAGAAATCCATTGGAGTACTGTATATTTTATTATATATCTATGCTCTTGTCCTTGACGAAGACATATCACACATAACATCAGCTGGCTATGTTACTCGAAAAATAAGCTCCAAAGAAGGGGAAGAAGGGGGCACTGATCACCACAACACATCGAAGTTACACAGAAATTGAATGGACTCTTTGTTAAGTAGATCTGGTGCAGTTTGACAAGTCCACGGACAGGCAAATCACATTATGAACAGAAACATCGAGCACTCCTCCACTGTGCATCAGCCAACAACAGTCAACAAAAAGAAGTTGCCTAAGGGACAAGTGAGCAAAGTCTTTATTAATTAAGGCTATCTTTAGGTTTCTATACAATCAGACAGTAAAAAGGAAAATGTACGAGGGAAAACAGGGAGTAGATGAACCAAATGAGCTAAACAAAGGTGGGAGAGAACGGGAACTACGTGGTGTCTACTCCCGTGGTGTCTACTCCCGTAGACACCACGTCTAGGGGAGACCTAAGCTCCTCAGTAAGGACCCCATTGGAGGGGCAGAAGTGAAAGCCTCTGAGATTGAGAGGGTATAGATGACTCTCCCACCTAATGGATGTGCGGCATGGGGCCAAAACAACCTCCAGTAGGATCAATCCTCCGGATCGCCCTGGAGAGACCGCCGGTAGGAACACAGCATCTCGGCCAAGGCTTGTTGAAAGTCACCAGTCAAGCGGTTCTCCTCCTGCGCAACCGAGCGCCCCTCCACCAGATAACCTGGTGTAAATGTCCTGGGCGCATCCATAAGTCTGCGGGCCAGAGGCCCAGTGAATTTTCATACTCGTAAGGGGAGTTTGGAACTGAATGTTGTTCTCTTTAATTCGTTTTTTAATGGCGTTATATTCTTTGCGTTTCTTGACCACCTCGGCTGGATAATCAGGGTCAAAACCAATGAGTCTGGAGCCCACCTTGATTTTCTTCCTCCAAGATAATGGATCTCGGAGGTGCATCCAACAGGAGTTTACCGGTAAAGGGCCGGTAAGAGTGTTGAATTCCCAAGTCTGAATCCTCCGGTAACTGCAGCTGGGCCTTCAAGAAGGAATCTTTGAATTGCTGTACAGAGCCCCTTTCGACCCCCTCTGGCAGTCCGAATATACGGATATTATTTCTTTGTGATCTTGATTCCAAATTGATCACCTTTCGTTGGAGGGCAATGCGTTCCTCTAGAGCTGTATCCAGGGCCCCAGTCGCTGCCTTGGCCCAAATCTCCAGCCGGGAGACTTTAGACTCTACTTCCTCCACACGAACCGCCAGACTCTGCACGCCCTCGGTAAACTTGCCCAGCTTGCCGTATATTTTATCGAAAGTGCCGTTGATTTCTTGCTTCAGCATGATGAAGTCTGCTTGCATCACCGCTTTTAGCTTAGCCATACCTTGAAGTATCGGCGAGTCGCTGTTGGCTGCTGAGTCGTAGCTAACGTTAGCTTGGGCTTGCCGGGGATTAGCTTTGGCGGACGGCGCATTCCTGTGATGTTTCTTTTTTTTTTGTCAGATATGAATCGTGTCTCCTTTGGGTGCTGAACTTGGCTGATGTAAATCACAGCCAAAAAAACTGACTTTGGAGGGGGTAAACAAAGAAGAGGTTAGAGAGCTGTTCCAAGCATGGTTACTCCTCCGCCATCTTGATTTGAGTCCACGCAGCAACCTTTTCACTAAAAACACAACCTGGTATTGCAGAGCCAGAACTTTACCCTGTCATTGTCGAGAAGTGCTTTTAGTGACGTTAGCATCCTTCCAAACAAAGGCTTACTCCAGGCGAGGGGACCATTAATGAGACACTTCACGGACAATCACTGCCATTTTGCCCTGAAAGCCCCAATTGACATGTTTTTTTTTCCTTTCTTTCCTCTTTGGTCCAATCTGTGTTTCCATAGAGATCTTGCCTCCTGGAGCGAGTTGGATGGCCGGTGGATCTTAGATTGCATTATGGCCTATGTATATGTGGTCTATCTCAGTGGTTCACATCAAGTATCTCCTCATCGAATGTTTGACCTTCTACCACCAAGTGTAGATTACTGTAAAATCTGGACTAAATAATGTCTAAGCTGGGTGTGAACCATGTCTAAACCAGCTAAAGTGCATAACCTAAATGCATTACTACAGCATAAATTATCTCTAATTAAAATGAAGTTTAAAATTGCAGATGACCCTGAGCTCCATCAGAAGACGTCCACATACCACAGTTTGGGGCATCTCAGCAGTAATATTGCATGTTTTAGTAATCTCCTCCTCAAGGGCTCCAAAGTCCAACTGTATAATGCATAATTGAGGCAGTAAAAATTATTATTTTTTATACCTCACCATTGATATTTTCAATTTTAAAATGCAAAATAATGTGTATATTAATGTGAGAGACTGGGCTGGTCAGAATTCCAAATTGGCCTGGAGCGCCCTCAGCAGGCAGAAGAGAGAACAACACATAAGTGGGAGCACGACATCCAACCTGTGTGAATGAAGCATGTTTTTGACAAAGGAACAATGTTATAATAATAATAATAATGTTAGGACTTCTTCTAAATAGACCCTGTTCATTCCTGGTTACAACTACGAGCTAGTCCTGGTTTAATCTAACTAAAAACATGTTTAGCGACGGTCTATAGCCTTTCTTTTCCCTGTGTGTGCTTAGTTTCCATAGAGATCTTGCCTCCCGGGGAGAATTGGCTGGCCACTCCATCCCAGATTGTATTATGGTCTATATTTACTGTACTAACACACTCAGCCGGGCCTTTTGTGCCACTTCCCACAAGGCTCGGCAGCAATCTCCATGGAGACGGTGAAAGGGGAAGAAGACGGAAGAGGGAAAAAAAAATGGCGGAGATAAAAATACAATGCGACATGAAGTAAACCGACGTGGTGGGGTATTGATCGGCTGGTTAAAGGTATGGACTTTGTGAGCGGAGCTGTGGGGTCAACAAATGCCTTCACACACAGCCACTGATGGCGAACAGCTTTCACTTGAGGCGTTCATTTAATTCAGTGGATGCCTGTAGAGCGGCAGGGCATGACAGAAGAAAAGAAAACATATAAAACAGCCTTGCATGAAAGAGGACAGGATGAATGCACAACTTGAATGGTACTTGGAGCAAGAGCAAGCAATAGGAGGCCAATGAAATGTGCAGATATGCAATTACAACTACTGTATATCAAGTGCTTTAGCAAGTATTTTTTTCCAGGTTTGGACAATTATTGATAATGTAGCTCAGGGGTGAAGGCTCAATTCTATAATCTGAAAAAGACAATTTGTATGCTCAAAAACATTATTTTCCAAGTAGTAAAGGGGCCGGCAACCTTTATGAATCAATTATGAATCAGGGATTATTTGTTTATCGACAAACTGGACGCACGCACAACCGGACTGCAGAATGGCTGCCCCTTAGTCTGATTATCATGTCCATCCGCAGTTATCTTGCATTTGCGACATTTGCTAGCGATGTTTTCAGTGTGTTACAACAGTTTATCTCCCAGTAATAAAGAAAGTTATGCTGCTAAATAACTTTAGTGAATGGGATACGTCTAAAGCTGGCCATACACACTACGATTTTAGAGGCGATTTTGAATGTGCCAAATTATTCATCAACTCACACTATGCGACTGAATCTCATACGATTAGAGTCCGAGCCCACGATTGTGGTGCTCACATTGTATGAGTCACATGACCCAGAGCATGTGGTTGCTATGGAAACAGGTTTGATCAGTACTCTCCTCTCAAACAGCGAGTTCATTCACCCAATCATTCATTTAAAGGTGGAGGAAATTACAGCCGATGACCACTAAAGCTTTGCAGACTTTCATGACTTCTGTAGCTGTATTCCACCGCGTACACGCTACTTTCCTCTGGCCTCAGCAGAGCTACAGCAGCACTGGGACCTCACAACTCACAAAAAATATCAGACATGCCAGAGAACCCTGTGACTGTCTTCTTCTTTACCTTGAAAGCGGTGCGAATTGACGGAATTCTGTTAAACTTGTGTTTTTTATCAAAACTTTGATAAAAAACTTTGTTTGTGCAGGCGACATGAGCAGTATTGAAGTGACGTAGACCAATAATCCCTCTAATAGAGCCAGTAGAATGGGATTGTGTAATCAAAACCGCTCAGCACTGAACTCTATTGTTCCTGAGAATACTTAACTGCACTGGAATCTGAAAATAAGTTAACTTTTCCTGAAATAAGAATTTCAGTTTGACCTTGTTTTCAGTAGGTCAGTAAAATTATCTGCCAATGGAATACTGTTTATATGTAAAAAAAAAAAAATATATATATATATATATATCCTGCACCTCAGTAAGATTACATTTCTAATTGCATCATTTCATAAAAAGTTCATACTGTCTTCTTAGTACAAAAATATATTACGATGTTCTTGTGATCTTGTGACGCTTCTGAAGAAGTTTGCAGTTAGCAGACGAAAGCGGTAAAGAAGGTGAAGAAAACCCCGTCTTTTAAGAAGAGCGTCGTAATATATTTCTAATTGCAGTTAAAGATTACATAATAAATCTCAATTTACTCGAAATACAGGGGGAAATCTAGCAGTTTTTTTTTACTTGGCAAGTCAGATCTACTCAAATTAGGATACAATTTTCTTAATTCCACTCATCAATATATATATATTTTTTGCAGTGTGTAAAGAGCCGCTTTACTGTGCCTGCCTGCGAGGACCGATCTGGGTCTAAATCAGGACTAAAAACCCGTCTAATTGAGGACTGAAAGCGTTTCCAAAGCAGAATTAAGACTTTATCAGATCTAAAACCATATGTTACTAATGTGTAAAGCTGATATCTGCAAAGGCACTGTGCTCATGTTGCAATGGCAAAGATATGTCAAGATATAACCCAGACCTTTGGAGGGAACCCTTTTCAAGAAACATCTAAATACTGCGATACAAGACAATGCTGTAACACGCACTGGCTTGTGTGACATCAATACTTGGTTTCCCACACTGTAAACTAATCACTAATCAATAAGGGAATCAATTACCAAGCAGACCAGTGAACAATCTCATTATTTTGTCATTTGAAGCGCAAACTGTTTAGCGATCTATTGTCGGGGTTTGTGTTACGCCACTAGGAATATTCTCTTTACCTTTGTTACGGATCCTCTTTCATTTCTACCGCAATAATTTAATCATTCAATCAATCAAGCTCCGCCATTACTCTTTGAAACTCACTTCTCTGGTCCAGGCGAACTCAGCAGCGTCGCAGACTTGCGCTTCTGGAAGAAACTGTCCCTTGTGACTACCCGTACGCTGCCGCCTTCCTTTTGGGCCTTGTCTAGGGATGCCAGGGCCACCTCGTCTCTGCCCAGGTATCTGCAAAAAAAAAATAATAATACAAAAAATAGAGTCAGAGATAGAGACAGACCCATATTATGAAGCCTGGTGGTCCGATGGAGGCGGCTGATTCCCCCCGCGCGGTGGAGATGGATCTATAAACTGCATTAACGCCTGTCACAGATAAGAAATGTGATGTTACTCAAGCATATCGGTAATCTAACTCTAACCTAGATGTAATTTGTTAGTTTTTTTTTTCCCCCATGGTGCAATGTAATAATCTCAAACTACTTGTAACACACACCGTCGCCCCTGGAGCTTTGCAAAACTTGACTTTTCTGTAAGGTTTGTAAAATAGCATCAAAGAAAGGTGAACTAACGTGTTAAAAGACCGGAGACCGAAGAAACGGCCCTCTTGTATTGATAATGCAAATTTTGCTCTTGGGACCATGACAAAATCTTTTGTTTTAAGTTTGTGTTTGATTGGTCTCAAAATGGGGTGGGATTTTATTGTCTTTGCATGCGATACCACAAAGAAATACAGTTTACAAATCTGTGGCCCCATGCATAAACCTGATATACCATATGAAAGAATATTGATGGACGACAACAAAATACAGTAAAGTATGCAATGTATTTGATATAAGAGAATTTGTGGTATATCAGGTTCGTGCATGGGGCCACAGAAATGCAGAATTGTAAATGCACCTACTTAAAAGAGAATTTTACAAACTGTGAACCTCTACCAAGGCATTGTCCATGTCCCAAACTTAAACTTAAAGTGGACATATGCATATACTGTAAATCTTAAAAACAGGCTTAAAGTCTTTCTGTGCATTGATATTTTACATTTTATAATTCAAATAATGTCTCTATAAAGATGCCACAATGTTCATAAATAGTGCCAGGGCTGATGAGGATTTGGCCTGGATCGCCTCCTAGAGCCAAGAGTGAGAATCACATGGTAAAAATAAACATTTAGCGGAGGGAATTTGGGTGGAAATGCCTAATTAGATTCTTTATTACTCCTCACATCACTAACAAATTTCAGGGGCAGCAGTGTTGGAGACAGTGTGGTCACTCAATTGCTAATTAATCTTCTGGACTTGTCCAAAATTATCATCATTTTGGGACAATGTATTTAAGTTTACGGATGATGTCATGGCTTGTAACATTCCCAATGAATGAGATTTACCTGCTGGGTCTGCACCTCAAGGATTTGTTTCCACAAAAAGACATTCATTTTCAAAATAATTTTGATTGCAACTAAGAAGGCAATAACAAGAAACTGGCTTAATAAGGACCCCCCTGAGTGGAACAAGCGCTAGGGATTGTGGAGGAGGTGCACTCGATGGAGAGACTGGCTTTCTTTCTACGACTCCAGGGTCATTTTTATTTTCAACACTGGTCCAGGTGGTTTGCGTACAAACAGAGGCTTGAAGACTCTCCTGTTTGACTCCTTTTTTGTGTAACCTTGATGTGTTGTGGTGAACAGTGCCCCCTTTTTGTATGTGTGAGACAGAATGGCTCAGGACTGATCCAATATTGCAGTGTTTCCCAACCAGGGGTACGGGACAGCTTAGAAGGGGGTACTTGGAATGATTTCAGTTACAAAATAAGATAAGAATTGATTTGTATTTTTGATTATTATGTTCAAATAAAGCTATTTAAAACATTTAACTGCAAAGAGTGAGAGTTTGAGAATATTTAGTCACCTTTTTACTGATAAATAGGAGTTTCAGTCATTTACTTTTTAACTAATCATCAAAACCATTGAGGCAGGGGGTACTTGGAGTAAATGAAAGGCTCAAGGGGTACGCAAGACAAAAAAGGTTGGGAACCACTGCAATATTTGATTATTGGCTTTAAAAATGTGGAGGACAGTTTGGGGGTTTAGTTTGCGGGTCATCCGCAGCCCAACTTCTTCACTACGGTGTGTGAAAGCAAAAAAGCCCCCTCATCCCAGTTTACTGTCCCGGGGGCACGTTTCCGAATTGCAATAGCCTCCTTTATTCAGTGCCGATATTTGTTGTCGTCTTTCGTGTTGATTTTGGCTCCATCCCAGTCCATAATGTGGTTTTCTCTTTCGCAATGGTCCGAGATAGCGGATTTGAGTTGCTCCTCCATCCATCCATTTTCTTCCGCTTCATCCGGGGTCAGGTTGCGGAGGCAGCAGTCTGAGCAGAGATGCCCAGACTTCCCGAGTTGCTCCTGTTCAGTGAAATACTGCTCCAGGTCTGTTTTTGACGAGGGAACAACATTATAACATGGCTAAAAGCTTAAAAATGTTGATTTAGAATGGCTACAGTGCAAAAAGTCCACTTAAAAAAATAAGAAAAAGAAAATTTTACTTGGTAAGATTTTCAAAAATAAGAAAATAATACTAGCCCCATATCACCCTCAGCAATCTTGAAACTAGCATTTTTAGACTAAAAACAAGCAATGTTATCTTTTTTCAAGCAGTAACATTTAGAACTATTTTCTTGAAACAAAGAAATATTTACTTATTTTTGGTCTTGATGACTAAAATAAGAAAAAAATGCTTAGTAAATATAACTTGAAATTGGAACAGCAGATCTAAATACAAGCATAGAGTTGGGTCTGTTTTGGTTTGATACTTATATTTTTCCTTTTATCTTAATACTAGATCATGCAAAATATTTAAACAAGAAATTATATCTTATGAAATTCCAGTTCAGGTACTTTAACTTTGGGTCAATCATCTTAAAATGTGTAAAATACTTATTTTAAGCCTCACAGTACTTGAAACTAGCTTAACTTAATACTCAATACAAAGA